>WBNQ01045703.1:0-12495 GCA_013401375.1 Spizella passerina
TTTTTTTTTTAGGCCAAGCATTTCTTTGATTCATAATTCTTTTCCTAATGTTCCCCTCCTACAGTTTAACTAATCGTTTGCCCATGTGGCACAATATCAGATGCTTTTCTGAAGTCCAGATGGTCAAGCTCTCTCACAAAAGACAAAGATTGGCTTTTGTCTTGGAAAAAAAAAAACAACCAAAAAAAAGCTGTTATCTCCCAGAAAAATATATTTACCAGGCTTGCCTGACTGAATCCATCTGCGTGAAATCTGGCTGGTTTTACCCAATTTCTTAGATTTTTGCTTTGGGGTGGCTTTTCGAGCAGACCAACCTGTGGCTGCCCAAACCTCACCCTCCCACCCCAGTCTTCAATATCCCCTCATCTTTAGCATTGCACCCTCCTTTCCTACTGGAAATAATAATAAATAAAATAATCTGTGGAGAAAGGAGTCTCTGGGCAGGCAGAGGCACTGAAGTCATTATTTCCAGCACAGCAAAATGTTGAGAACTGGGTACAATTATCACTCCTGGTTTTACATGCTAACAGGATTTGCCTTTGGGGGATTAAGTTAACTATTCTGTCATGCAGGTGAGTGTTTTGTTTTGCTCCTCTGAACCAGCCTTTCTCAGGCTGTCGGGGAGAGGAAGATAAAGGATGAGTCCCGCTTTACAAAGCCCCGACCGTGGCTCAAGGCTGGCCTTGGGGAGATTAATTTAGGCTTGTTTCAAGGTCATCTCAGGTGCATCTCATTGTTGAAGGCTCTTGCACTGCTGGAGAAGTGTGGATGCTTTTAAAATTCTTCCAGACTGTGGATCAAGGGGAAGTGGGGAGGGGAATAAGCTCTGATGTTTCAAGAAAATATAAATAAAGAGCCTTGGTCCAGACGCTCTGTGTGGTGAAGCTTTCAGGCTGTCACTGCTTGGATTCCCAAGCTGAGGGCAAAGAGCTGCTCCAGCCAGAATTTCCACTCAGTTTTTCATTCTGACAGAAAATATCAGGGTGATTGACCTTTTTCATTTATTTTTATTTTTATTTTTGTGTTGAACCCATTCCAGGGAGCTCTTGTGACTCCCTGTGATTATCAGCTCCTGAGCTTTGAGTGGCAGCTGGGTCCCACTGGGCAGAAACTGCCCAAAATGGGACCAAACCAGGGCCTTAAGGGAAAAGGGGAGGTTTAGACTGGAAAGATTTCTTCACATAAAGGGTGCTCAGGCATTGGAACAGACTGCCCAGGGAAGTGGTGGAGTCACCATCCCTGTAGATGTTGGAAAAATGTGCGTTGATGGCACTTGGGAACAAGGTGGTGCTGCTGGTTTGATGGCTGTGCTGGATCATCCTAGAGGCCTCTTGGTGATTCTCTGGAAGAGACAAATCTCAGACTAGCTGTGATTTTGGGGAGGAATGACCGTTTTTGCTATAGCAAATCTTTAAACAGTGATGGGAGATCAAACACATACAGCCAGTGAGCAGCACAACAAATGACAATGAGAGATTTTTTACCCTCCACTGATAAACTCAGGTCTATTTCCACACCTGAACTGTGCAAAGTAGGGGGTTTGTTTTGCATCGCTCCAGTTTTCTTTGAGAAGATAAAGACCTTGCAATTCCTAAGGAGTTGTGTTCTTCAGATGTTCATTCCTCCCTGAGTCAGGATTCCCTTAAACACCCCTGGTAACCATCCCTCCTCCCCTTTAACAGAAACTGCTTTTCTCTTGACTTTCTGGGGAAGCTGCAGCTTTAGGAGATGATCAGAATGAAACAAATCCCTGGTGAATTAATTGAAAGGGCCAATGTCTGTAGTTACTCAGCTAAAACTGCCTGTGGCCACCCAGCTGTGTCTTTCATGTCAGCAAGATCTCCACCTCAGATGGATTTTTTGGGTGTTTTTTGGGGGACACATGGACAATTATGCTTTGACATTTATCTCAAGCATAGCTTTGCCTCTCTTCCTCCTTGCTGGATTTTTTTTTAATTGTTTTTTATTTTTTCCCCCTTCCTAGTCAGGTGTAGGTTGGAATAACTTGACTTAATGACACTTTTTCAGCCCTGATTTTGGTGGTGACAGTTATTAACAGTTCCACGATAAGAAACAGGTGTTTCAGCATGGTCCATCAGGCAGAAGAAGAACAATGCCTCCCCAATGTCATTGTTCATGATGTATTCAGTGACTGCTGGCTTTTTTTTTTCTTCTCTTAATGAAGATTTTATTCAACCCCATAGGTAGCATTTACTATTTAGTATGCAGGCTTTGGGCAAGCTAGTGGAGTGGAAAAGCTTTTAATTTCTTTTTAATGCAAACATGGATCTTGCAAGACCTTGTCAAGTGATTGGAATGGGCTCAGGCTCCTGCTCATGTTCTCTCAGCATCACTTGATGGTCCCCTGCAAGAAAATCCTGAGGATTTCTCATGGGATTTGTGGTTGAAGGGACAGGTCCAAGGTACATTCTCCATTTCAGGTTAGGCTCCTGCCTTCCTTAGCAGACTCCTGTGACTCCTGTCTTTCCAAACCAAGACACCATGGCAGACACCATGGCAAGACACCATTTTCCCATCCTGTGCCAGAGTTACTCCCAGAAGGAGCTGCCATCTCTGTGGTCAGTGGGACAGGCTGTCTGGGCTCCTGGTAGGGGCTGGAGTTGTTTGATGTCCCTTCAAGGAGAACTTCCTGCATCCTGAGGAAACTCCCCAGTGATGGGAAGAGACAGACTTCTGTCCTGAAGGATGCAGCAATGGCATTTTCTCTTCCTCCTCATCCTCATCCTCCAGGGATGCTGTGGTCCAGCTTTCCCTGGATTGCAGAGCCTTGCCTTGCTGGAGCATCTCTTGAAAACAGGGCTGGGACACTCACAGCCTCTCACAGCTTTATTCTGTACCACAACCTATGGATTTGTTTACTCCCCATTGATTTTTGATATCACAGAGGGGTGGATCACTGCAAGGCCCATCAAAGGTGCTCAACAGGTCCCCTTGGCGTCCTGTGCGGCCCAGTCCTGCTGCTTGGGTGAAAAAGGAGAAAGAAGGATTAATTTGTGATAAATAATGCATTTGTTCCCACTTAAATGTTGTTTGATCTCCACAGTCTTCATTCCTCTGGTGACAGTCAGCTCTGTGTTACCCATCATGGGGCTTTAGCAGCCCCCACAGAGACAAGCTCAGCTAATACATCCCTCCCCATTATTACCTTCTTTCCAAAAAGAATAATAATCATAAAAAATAAAATCCGCTCTCCTGTGGTGGCTTTTCACAGTAATTTCTCCAAATGAAACAATTAATGAACATTAAACATCCTTTTTATGGGAAGGCAGCAATCAGGAGAGAAGATGGAGTATCCCTTTAAAATCTCCCTGTACATATGGACGTGCACACGGAGCCCCTTCAAGGCTGAGAAGGGTTGGAAGTGATGGTTACCAGTATAATATTTAAATGAGGGTTAATTACCATAAACCGTTTGGATTTTAATGTCTCCTTCTGTACAGTATGTAAATCAGGGCTGGAATGGGCTTGTGCGCATGCCGTGGGTGAGAGGAATGTTCTCCAGGACTGTGATCTGGCCTCTTGGGTCTGGCCACCATTCCAGCTCACAGGAGCCCTGGGGATGGACACTGCCCACTCTGGGGAGGGTTTCCCCTCTTCCATCCCTGCCCTGAGGATGAATTTTCTCCCGTCTCACCCCATCCCTGCCCAAGGCTTCTCCAGGAGGATGCTGAGTTGCCTGAATGATGACTCAGGTTTGGATCTGCACGGAGGGATGTCTCTGGCAGTGTGATACAGCCCTTTTTATTGGGCACTAAGGGGTTTTTATGGGGTTTTCAGCATCCAAGCCATGAGCAAGCTGATTCTGTGGTTTGCTGTACCCACATCCCCACCTTTCCCTTCCCTTCCCATCCTGCCTCCATCCAGCCTGAGCAGAGGGGAAAGGGACTTTGCACGAAGCTGCTGGAGACCAGGAGAACTTGAGGCACCTCACCACCTTCCCAGCCCCCTTCTTGTCCTTCCTCTTTGCCCCCTGTCCCTCAGTGGGGGCCTTGTTTGCCTTGCAAAGTGCTCTCATTATAAATGCATCAGCCTCTGCCGCTCTCACACGCGCAGCCTTCATTTACCCCTCCAAGCTCAATTACATCTCAGGATGTCTCGGGCTAATTAAGTAATATTAGAACGTTTTCTTTTCTATTTTTTTTTCTTCTACCCCCTTCCCTAATGCAGCTTTCAAAGCACAAGCCTTGACTCTCACCCACTGGAGCCCACTTCTCCGAGCCTCTGAGTTCTCCCTAATGCAGCTCGCCACGGAGGCCGGCTAATTACATTTCTGAAGGATGTCATTAGCGGCGTGTTCCCGCTGGGTTGGAGGGCTGGGAACGCTCCCTTAGGGATGTTTCAGCTTCATCACGCTCAGTGCCACTAGTGAGGGGTGGCTGGGCTCGGAGGGGAGCTCAGCCAGCAAAGCTGCCTTGCTCTGGGCTTTGTTGTGAGCAATCCTTGGGAAGGCTGAGCTAGAACAGAGGCCGGACAGAGCTAAAGGATAAAGCTGGGATTTATTAGGAGGTTTTCATAGATCTTCTTTGGGCAGCACAAGAGCCCAGCCAGGGCTGCACCCAAGATGAGCAAAAATGGTCACAAAATGAACCCAAGATGGACCCAAAATGGCCCCAAAATGCACAACCAGTCACTTTTATAAGTTCTGCTCCATTTGCATCTTGCAGTTCACTGTCCCATTCCAGCTTTAGCCCATGCAGTCCCATCCTTGTTTTTCTCTCTCCAGCCCACGGTGTTTGTGCTCTGGGGCTGAGATTTGGATCATTTGTCCTTGGTCCCCAGCTGGAGCAGGAATTGTTTTGTCTCCCTGCTCTGNTTCCACAGCAGCAGATAACCATTGTTTACATTTTGTTCCTGAGGCCTATCAGCTTCTCAGGAGGAAAAAATCCTAAGGAAAGGATTTTTCATGAAAAGATGTCTGTGACATGCAGAGCTCACCATCCCATAGCATGAAGCCCAGACCTACACACTAGAGCAGCACAGAATCTGAAAAATATAGAAGCTAAACTCTGAGGCATCACTTCTCCTCGGATGTGTTGCATCCTTCAGCTCACCCTGTTTTACAAGTATGAACTGATTAGGCCTCTCAGAGCTCCTGTGAGATAAGTAATTGCTCCTCTAATGGTTGGCATTATATCCACTCTCATCTCCAAGCCTTGGACAGTGCAAAAGGAACGAGGAGGAAAACCCTGAGCATGCAAAAAAGATCAGTGATGCTTTTGGTTTACCTGACCATCTCACCTGCTGAAATCTGGAGCTGCCTATTGGAACCCTGAGTACTGAGAGTTTCAGATTTCTGTGCTGACAGGCACTGACCCCCAAGAGAACACTGAGGATATAGAAAAAGCTTCCAAAATGGAATGACAGAACTGAGATTAAAAGTGTGAGGTTTAAATAAAAGTGTGTAATATCACATAATAGAAAACTTGGAGTTTTATGTTTTAGAATATAATAATATATATAAAACAAAATTAAAGTTTTAGAGCAGAGACTAATCATTCTTCTTCATAAGAAGAGCTACCCTAACAGGCACCTCTGGCCCAGCTTGTGGAGCCCATGGTCCATAGACCTCCCTCTTTTATCTGTGCAAACCCCAATGAGCTCTGCTGCCTTCAGTGTGGGCTCCTCAGAGGCTTCCCCAGAGGGAAGAGAAACCAAAATTTGTCCATTTGGGGAGCCCAAATTGTTTGCATCAGGGATGGGCTGCTGGTTCCCAAGGAAACAAAGAGGAAACGATGGTCACAGCTTATTGTCTTTCTTTCTCTCCCTAGGTGGTTACAAGGACAATGTTCCAGTTTCGGACAACCACAGCTCTCCTGGTTGGCCCAGGGCAAAGTGGCCTCCCACGGGGGAGTGCTGCTTTCAGGGGGTGTTAGAGGCTCATAAAAAGAAGCCACATGTAATTCACAGTAAAAATTGCCATGGAAATTCCTGCTCATGTTGTGCTCAGTTACATTCTGCTGTCCTGGAGAGATGCATTAGCTCTGTTAGTGAGGCTGGAGCTCCCTGCCTCTGGGAAAGATGGATTATCCCAGGTAACTCCTACCCCTGTGGGGAGCCTGATGCCCCCTCTACCTGCCTGGCTTTTTGGGGCACTTCCATAAGCATTAGGGATGAGGATAATGCTGCCACGACCCTGGCCCACTGCTAATCCAAGAGGGACAGTAAGATAGGCTAATATTGGATACCTCTTTGAATCTCAGTGGAGAGAAAGGTACATTTCAGCCCAGGATATCTCACACATTCTTTTGGGTTTTAATTTATTTTTTTCTCCCTTGCAAGTGGATTTTTTTTTTCATTTGGCCCAAACAATAAGGAGGAACCAAAAGGAAGTAAAATCTTTATATCACGTAAAGATGGACTGCAAAGCTTTTCTAAAGACCTGTGTTGAGGGAGGATAAAAACCACTCAAGGATGGGTCAGGCACAACCTGGGCACAGCTTGTGCAGGTCAGCCTGGGCTTGGTGGCACTCTCTGTTTGTGCCTATTTGGTGACACCTGCTTTGAAACATCACACTGGAGAAAAATTTCCTGGAGCTGTTTATATCCTTGAACTTTATCCTTTGCTACAACCTCCTGGGTTTTAGGAAAGCCTGGGTCTGAGAGGCCTCTGTGCAGACTGGCTTTTCCCTTTTGTGCACTGGGGTGAAATTAAAGGGATTTTGGGAAAAAAAGCTGCTGTAATAAAGCTCAGATGCCCTGGGAAATGTTGTACCCAAAAGCTGATTGTCCAAGGTGTGGGAATCCCAGGTTTCCCACTGCTCTGGCCAAGCTGCCAGCTTGCTGTTGTCTGGAAAGAGAGATAGACATTAATTGAGAGGTTCTGTTTACTTTGGGGGACAAAATTAGGAGCTGGGCTGTGAGACACCTGCAAGGAGGAACTGCTGCATGCAAGGGTGCACTGGAGCAGCCAGTGTCCCAAAAATCAGAGAGAAACTGGAGAGAAACACAGCCAGGAGATTAGTACAGGTGAAAAAAGGGACTCACATAGAATGTGGGGAGGGGACAAACCTGTTTGGAAGGAAGGAGAGTCCTAAACCAGTTCATTTCTGTACACTGTGATGTTCTCAGGAACCTGTTCTGGCCCTGAGCAGTCCCATCTGTGATGAGCTGGCAGGGTTTTTATGAAGGTCCAAATGACATTAAATCCTCCATTTTGTGCTTGCTGGTAGCTGTGAGATTCAGAAGCTTTCCTGCTGAAGGCAGAGTCCTGGCAGTGCCCAGCAGCAAAAAGGGACAGGAGGCAGGAGCTGGAAGCCTGCAGCTGATCCAGCCATTCCTGGTGTAATGATGCTTATCCAGAGGAGTGCTGGGGCTGTGAACACCACATTTTGGCTGTGGGAGGGACAGCCAAACGTTTTAAAGGCTCCTGTAGTGTCTTGGTTCGGAAAGACAGGCAGGAGCCTCCCCTGAAATGGAGAATGTAAACCCTCCCCACCCCTCCCAATTGCTATGAATTTTGAATTAAGGGGCTCTCAGGCAAAAAATATGGGAGCGGGAAATAGCAGTTCTTTAATAGGGAAGGAAAAAAATAAAGGATAAAAGAAACAATGCAGTACACTAGAACAACAGTGACAGAGTCAGAACCCAACCTGACACCCTGTGGGTCAGGCTGTTGGTGGCAGTCCCATTGGAATTGTGGCTGCAGCCCTCCTGCAGTGTCAGGGGTGGTTCTGTTGGAGCAAGGGGGATCTGTAGAGAAGGATGTATTCTTGCTCTGAAGATCCAGTGGAAGGAGAGACAGCTGCTGTTCCTCTGGGGAATCCCGTGGAGAAAGCCGTGCTGGTGTCTCAAAACCTCTGGATTATATCTGGGTAGCAATGCTTGGCTCCTCCCCCTGGGCTCTCATCTCCCAATGGGATGTTATAGTTCTTATCAGTCATGCAGTGACATTCAATAGTCTGTTATCAGCAATGTCCCCTCCCCAGGGAGGTGTGAATGTGGTCACTCAAAGAGAGATAAGGCAAACTGCCCACTTGACAAAGGAAATCTGCCATATAGATGGTAATGGAAAACATCTTGCATTGCAATCTGGAACATGTAGCCTTTAATCAGCAGCAGCCAGGGCTGTGTGTGCTCCCACACTGTCCCAGGTCAGGAAGCACAGCCTGTGGTGGCCACAGGGGTCCTGGGGCATGGTGATGCTTCCCAGCAGGAGAAGAAGCACATCACCTAACGCCGAGGCAGGAAAAGTTTGAGGATAAACAAGAAACTTCTCTGATCCCATTCAGACCGCTGGAGGTTGCCCATGCTGTAATGACACACTCTGCAGATTACAGAACCCAGTAATTACAGCTAATAAGTCCAAGATGTGTAATTACCCTGAAGCACTTGCAGCTAGAAGGCAGAGTTAAGCACGGCTGTTACACACTCCTTAGGTGATCCATGGCTTTCCTTGCTCCCCATGAAATCCAGGAGCAGCAGAAAGTGTGGCTGCTCTTTTCCCCACCCAGTGCTGGGTGGAAGGGAAAAGCTGGCTCTTTTTCCTTTTTCCATTCCCCAGCTCCAAAATCCTGTTCCTTTTCTATAAGAGAGACAATTCCTGTTCGGATTTTCAGATCTGGAGTGGGAGGTTTTCGAGGGGAGATTGTGTTTGTTTTTTCTTCCCACTGCTTTGCTTCCCTTCCTAATTAAGGCAGCTCTTTTGTCAGCCCCTGAATTCCTTCCCACCCTCCAGTTTTCCCAGAGAGGCTTCTTTACAATTCCTGCCTGTAATCAATATACAATTTATATGCAATAACTTTGCCCAGAGAATAGGGAAGCAGCGATCAGCGTTTCTCCTGCGCACCCAGCCCGCTGGAACTGCTGACTGAAGGTCAATGCAGGCTTGGCTGTGACTGATTTTTACTGTCTTTGGGCAACCCAGCAGCAAAATGCAAGATCTAGAAAACCTCAGCTCCGTGCAGGCCATAATGGATAGTACTGTGCAACCTGCCAAGCATGCTTTGAAGCTGGATCCCTTGGAAAAGCTCCCTCTTAATGCTCCTGCAGCCCTTTCTGGTGGAAGAAGGGGATCCCACACCTCCCTGGGACATGATGGATATACTGAGAGCTGTGAAGCTGGAATCCCTTGGAAAAGCTCCTGGAAGGGCAGGAGGAGATATCAGCAAGGACCCAAGAAGAAGTCTCAGTCTGTCGCAATAGGATACGAAATAAAACGACACACACGCTGGAACGTCTAAAGTAGAAAAGAAGGGAAGTTTATTTTTTTGTTTTGATGTATATATAATTGGAAAAGTGACCCTTGGATTGGAGGATGAAATTTCCACTTCTCTAATGACACTGGTCAAATTAACAGCTCATCAAACTTATCCTCCTCCAGAAAAGAATGCAAAACCAATGATTATTTACATAAAAATGCATGAGAACTCTGTTACAAAAATGTAAACACCAGAAGGCTTAGAAGAATTTAGAAGAACAGAATCAGTCCTCCAGGAAACTTCAGGGGACAGATGTCACCCTCTGTGTCCGTTCACACCCTAACCCTCCCACGGGCATTGCCAGGGAAGAGTGGATTTATCCATTGGGAATGGCCAATTTTGGGTGTGCCATGGTGCCTCACTCAGGGATGCTCCCCCTGACACATTTAACAAGCAGGGAGGTGCAGCCTCGCAGTCATTTGGTGTCTTATTAATCACATTTAATGTGTAGTTTGCTTTAGCATTGATCATTTAAAAATTCCCTGTCGGAAAGGTTACCTGGATAATTACAGGTATAAATCTCAGGGACGTTCTTGCCAAAACAAATGGAGCATCTCTGCTCGGGCCAGGCATGGACCCAAAGAAGCCATAAAGAGGATGTGGAGTGATGGAGCAGGAAATCTCCACCAAGCTGAGTAGCTCTGGAGGTAAATGAGGCATTTGGGTGGTTGGGAGGAGGTCCTGCAGTTGTCCTTTATTTTAGGAAAGCAGGAGCTGGTGGTGGCTCAGTGATGTCCAGATTTGGGAGGGCTCCACACAGTGTGTGAAGGATCCCAGGAACAGGGATGGATTTGGCTGAGGTCAGGAGGTGCCTTCTCCTGAAGGGTCTCAGGTATGGCTGAGGAAGTTGCAGGTGTTTATGAGGCAGAATTGCTGATGAAAATCCTTGGTTAGCAGCAGAAAGCTTCAGTTGTTGTAGCCACTGGCTGGAAAATCCGTGTTATTTGGCTCTGTCAGTGAAGGAAATGGAGTTGGACCTGCCTGATTGTGTTGGGGTTTTTTATATTTGAAGTAAAAAGCTATCAGAGCATCATTAAGTTCACATGTACCCCTAGAAACCAGGGGATGGCCTCTTCTCTGCAGCTCAGCATTGTAAAGCCAACCTCACACACTTTCTTCTCTTCAAATTGCGGCTTTCTCCTGAGCAGAGCAGGTCTCAGATGGAGACATTCACCCTTTGTCACATCCTCTGTCCCCTGAAGGCCGTGTTTACCCACCTGTCCCCTTTCTGGAGAGGGGGAGGTGAGTGCTTGGAAAGAGAGAAAGGTGCTGATTTGGATTTCTGGTCTGTGCCTGTGGCCAACACTCAGAAGGATTAGTCATGGTTCGCACTGTCATAATAATTTAGGGTGCAATGACAACAGCACTTTAGAAGTCAAATATTTTGTATTAGAAGTATTAGTCTTAGAAATAAGAAGAAATATTAAAGCCTTCAGTGTTTTGGATTGCTTATAACAGCAGGATGTGTGAATTGCAAATCAAGAAACCCAGGCTGGGACAGGGGCCCCAGTGCCCACAGCTTACATTATGAATAGCACGAACAGCACACAGGACATCATCTTGATGGAACCAAGGCAAACAGCTAAAAACACTTAAAATACTCATCTGAAACCACCCCCATGTCTCTGTGGTATCCCAGCCCTCTCTAAAAGCACTGCCTGCCTTTTGTCTTTTACACTTACGTGTTAGCTGCTTCCAGCTTTCTCATCAGCCTCATCTATAAATTCAGACTGTTCTTAAATAAGACTGGTGCCACACAAAACCACTTCTCCCATCCCTGCGTGCTGTCTAACGATTATTCCCTTATCCCTTTATATAACTGAATCAAGGCTGACACTTAAAGCACTCCCTTAGGGAAGTTATTGGATTTAACAGGGCTGAAACCAACAGGGTTCTAGAGAAATGCTCTAAAATCCTGGGCAAGATAATATCCTTCCCATAAGTTTCTGAACCACCCTATAAAATTCTAAGGTAAGAATGAGCTTCCACAGGATTTTTAAATTTTTTTTTTTTGCCCGGAAAAGCTAATTATGAGTAAACAGACCTCGGTGCTGTTATTGCTGACCCCCAAAAATGCAGTGGAGGCTGCTCTCCTGCTTCTTCTTTCCCAGGCAGAAGGATGGTTTGGCTCTGCTCCTCAGCAATTCCTCCTCATTTCGATCCCACATGGAATTTTGTCTGGTCCAGATCTGTGGTATAAAGCTCTGCCCTGAATTGCTCCTCCTCACTGGCTTTTCCCTGTGAGCCCCCTGCTTTTCCATGGCTCCATCAGTTCTGGCTGCTTGGCCATATCTTCCCCCCCACTTTTATTTCCCCTTTTTTGGACTTCTGAAGGAAGCTGAGCTCATTTGTTCCAGCTTGAGGGAGAGTGAATGGGAGAGGCAGAGGGAATGTAAGGCACTATGACACAGAAACGGGGCAAAGATAATTCTCCAAACTTTTCCAGTCCTTCCCTCATCTTCCCCAAACCCCCAGCATCCCAGCTTAGCCCCTCAGCTCCCAGGAAAAGATGTTTTCTGTTGGACAAGCAGGATTATGGAGTACCCAAAGTGTTGATGCTAGAAGGGATTTTGTATTACCTTGGCTGATAATTCTCCCAGGACCCTGTGCAAATATTCTCATGAATGAAAACTCCTTCTCTGGTATTTGCAATTCCTTTTATTCACGCTGACTTTTCCTTGCTGAGGCTGCTCCCACAAAGGGCGAATAAATATTCAAATTGCTCATGCCTGAAATGCTCCTGCCAATGTTAGGAAACGTTCTTTTTATTCTTTTCCTCACTGCATTCAAACAATTTCAATTGATGAACCTTAAAAGAAGCTCCTGTGTGGAAGGGGAGGGTGACTCAGGGAGGGAAGAGAAGGATCACATGGTGGTATTAATGTCATTACCTACTCACCAAAGGGAGAGAAACCCTGGCGGTGGCTGGGGACATCTGGATATTAATTGAGAAGCTGCAATGAGTTCATTTAACACTCCTTGAACAGACAATAAATGTTTCATCCCATTGACTTGTTTATATGCAGGGTTTGTTTTGCCCTCTTTCATAAATACTCTCTGTAAGTCATTCCACTGGCTGTGTTCCCTGTTTTGGGGCAGGGGAAATATTCTCTGCATGGAAAAAATTAAAGCTTTTCCTTCTTGAAGTCATAGATAGAAAGTCAGTTCCACTTGTTGCTGATTTTAAAATTATTCTTACTCAAAGTGTTCTTCGTGGTGGATCCTGGACTGTAAGAGGGGACAGATGTGTCTTGTGTGTGAAGTTGCTGATCTCTGC
>WBNQ01045703.1:12661-52171 GCA_013401375.1 Spizella passerina
TTCTCATATCTTTGCCTGAGAGCCCCTTAATTTCAAAATTATAACAATTCGGAGCGAGAGGTTTTACATTTTCCATTTCAGGCGAGGCTCCTGCCTTCCTTAGCAGGTCTTTTCAAATCAAGACACTCCCATTCTCTAGGGCACTCAAAATAAATCTCCCTCTCCTAGGCTGCACCTGGGTGATGGGAGACATGACCTGCACCAAGGCTGGACCATTCACCAAGTAATGGAAAAGAGGGATGGAAAGGAGGATCCAACACCTCAACCACAGCCAGATCCTGGCTCTGCTCATCAGAGACCACCTGAATGCCCTGAGAATCTCCATCCAGAGGCAGCAGGAGGGTGTTTTGGGGCTGGGAAGCAGGGATGGGACAGCTGGTGGTATCACCAGTTGTGGTCTCTGTACAAATCACAAACAGGACAGGGCTGCTGTGGAACGTGCCTTGAGCTGTTTGATTTTCCAGCATCAGCCTCATTACATGGTTATGACAATGGGAAGATGCCACCAGCTCACATCCCAGGCAGCAGACCAAGAACTTAATATTACAACTCACTTTATAAGTTTTTTGACCAGTCACACAAAGCAAAAGCACATTGACAGTAGTTCTATCCAACCACCATAAGCACACGTACCTTTGGTTAAACAATGCTTGCTTATTTCAGATACAATACCTGCTTGTGAGCCTTCAAACACAATGCACAGAGCTCCATTATTAAGCTTAGAACTTTCTAATATCTTGCTAGATAATCTTTTCTGTAGCTTAGGGAGTTATTCTAGACAAGTGTTAATACACAGACCATTGTTCTATTTGTCCTTGCTTTTCTACTTTTTACACAATTTCTCTGCTGACCTATCTCATGGCTGCTGCTTAGCTCTAATCACAGTTCTGCTGTCTCTGAGGCCTGCCTTTTGCAGCTTTCCCAAAACCCTCTGATTTTGTGGATTCTCACAGGTGGCAGGCAGCGCACAGCCCTCGGCTGGAGCATCCTTGCTGCCCCTCGTCACTCCTGGCTCCATGAAACTGCAGGAACAGGAGAAATGGCAGCCTGGAAAGTGCTGAAGAGAAATCTGAGTGACCTGGGGTGACGTTCCCAGGTCTGGCCACGCCGTTTGCTCGTTACTGCCTGCCCAGAACTCCAAGGTCCAACCTCAACCATCAGTATTTTGTGTTTCCAAGGCAACCCCGGCTTTAACAGCCTTCATAATGACATCATTTGGTTGAAATGAGCATGCATGATCTTTTGATTACCACTGGAAATATCAATTAGGTTACTCTCCCCATCCCCAGCCACTTGAAAAATAAATGCATTGGAGGGAGGGGGAGGGAAAAAAAAACCTCAGAAGAGGGTAAATGGAAAAATCAATTTTTACATTAATGGAGTCCTCGTTCAGCATTTCTTCTCTTTATAGATTTAGATAACAGTGATATCTTAGTTTCACAGAGCAAAGAAATTAATTACTTACTAATGGTGCAATTCAGAAATTAATTTATGTTGTCCATTTAAATGTGTCATTATTAATCAATTTAAAGGAAGAGGCCTGTAAGCCAGCACCATCTGAATTGACTTATGTTGCCAGAGGAGTCTCCCTGCCCCTTCCTTTCCAGAAAACACATCATTCCTGCCACCTGTGAGTTGTGTACCTTGAGCTGCTCTGGCATCCCTGATAGAACAAAAAAAAAAAGGAATTCCTCAAATTCCACAGGCCTGATAGACAGCTCCATCCTTGATGTGTTTCCCTAGGTATGGGGCACTGATAGGGTGCTGCAAAAAATTTTTAAGGCTGTTTTTTGATTTTTTTTTTTTGGGTGTATTTATTTGGATTCCTGGCCTGGAATTCAAATTTCACACTGAAAAGGCAAAGCACATAAAGAGGATGCTGTCTCCAGAGGATGGGGATGTTTTGGTCCCAGCAGGTCTTGGCCAGTTCCTGGGGTTGAGGACACCATGGGCACCCCAAAAAGGTCAGGGTGGGGCAGCTGCCCGAGGAGGGTGATAATTAAATTGTCACAGCCCTGATTATCTCCTTTTTACTGCTTTATTTCAATGGGAAGAGGTAATAAATTCCACAAGTATTTTCTTTTTCTGTGTAAGGCTTGTCCTAGGCTGGAAAGGGAGGTCCTGGAGCATGGATAAACTAAAAGCACTCCTTGAAGGTGTGAGGATTTCAGAATGGCAGCATCTGACACTGCCCTGATTCAGTTAAAAATCATTCCCTTTTCCCTGTCACTTGCAAACAGGCTCCCTCCATCCTTCTTGTGGGCTCCCTTTGAAACATCACTGCGATTTTGGTGGTATCCCAGTGGAAGAGAGGGGTGTGGAGGTCTGGAACTGCAGAGCCTACTCTGTGTCTGTGTTTATGGGCATTTCTTTCCTCTTTCCCCCCTCCCCTGGAAGCCAGGCACACGTTTAACATCTGCTGCAGCAATAATGCTTCTTCATTAGGCTTGGGAAAGTTTAGACATGTGCCCATGATAGAGCAGAGCCTTTATCTGGCTTAAAGGGTTTCAGATTAGTTTCATGTTCTTCCTCACTGTTTTGTTTTTCAAGCCAATTGCTGCCCTGCTGCCCACACCAGGCACATTCCAGCCTGGAAGTTCTTTATTGAGCTGAAATCCTTTCCCAGCGAAACAGCAAACAGAGAGTGAGCAGCAGGCTGCAGAATTAATCGAGAAACCATTTAGCAC
The DNA here is from genome assembly GCA_013401375.1 of Spizella passerina. NCBI lineage: Eukaryota > Metazoa > Chordata > Aves > Passeriformes > Passerellidae > Spizella > Spizella passerina. The sequence goes on from WBNQ01045703.1 coordinate 15,349, forward strand.
CTGCAAATAAATACTTGTGTCTGAAGATTTTGAGGTTTTTCTGTCAAATCTTTATTCGGTGCTAAGCAAAAGGGAAAACAAGAAGCTATAAAAAATGTTTGTATATATAGCATCCAAATATTTTTGCTTTCTCCAGTGTAGGAATTGAGAAGGAAATATAAACCCAAGTTAAAAACCTTGACTTGTTTAATGCTGGTTATCTCCACTCAATTTTCAGAATCCTTGTGCTTTTTAGTATGAGAGAAAAGCAGTCTGGGGCATTGGCAGCCTGATTTTTATTAATTTCCCTCCTCCTTCCTTTTCTCCTCGTTCAATAACCTCAGAATCCATCTTCTGTGGGGTTTTTTGGTGCCCCGGCCTTGCATGGAGTCATGCCATGCGCTTTTATTCATCTGCTGACAGCAGCCCCTTAAAAGTGAACTCTAGGTCCTTGGATTATATTCAAGCTGTTGAATATAATTTTGGATTTCCCTCACTCTGGAGTTTCTGGAGAGCTGGATTTGGTGCCATCCCTGGCATGGGAACACAGGCCCTTTATAGCCCAAAAGCCTTGGATTCTTGTGACTCTGCAGATTCTTTTGTAAAACAAGCCTGAAAGGCGAGGTAGGGATGGAGCAGGGCTTTTCATTTCTCTTGGTCTCTGTTGTTTTCCTTTTCCTAGAGGATCTCACCCCAATTTCCCTCACTTTTGTGGGATCTGAAGCTGAATCTCTCCCTCCTCTAGAAGAGATCCAGAGCTCCTTGGGCCTTCTGTGTCTTGCTGGGATCCCTTTTTCCAAATTATAGCCAAGAGCATCATATGCCCCCAGCCTTGGCAGTGGCCCCTCATATTGGGGTTTTTTTAAAATTCTTTATTTTTTTCCTACTGCAAATCTTATTGCCACATTTTAATAGCCTGAATTAAGGGTCTCAGCTGTTATTTTCAGGGCACAGCCCCAGGCAGTCATGTTGATAGCACCTGCTGGGTTAAATATTGCACCTGCTCCATCCCTGCCTCAGTGACATGGAGGTCAGTCGTGATGTTACATGGAAAATGAAAGTATTCCCAAATTGTGGTGCCATCTCCAGGCCCCTGGAGGGAAGGGGGCTGCTACTATTGCAGGCTTCCAGCAGAAATCCCTGCAGAGGTGGGGGATGTATGAAGAGGCACACCTTGGCTAGAGGAGCTTTGCAAAGTGGGTTTATACGCATTGATTGTTACAGTGACAATGTTAGTGAGTGAACAAGGCCATCAAAGGAGTTTTTTCCATTCAAGAAAGAGGGGGAAATGTATTTATAGAAAATTCTCAAAGCCTGACAGAAGGTTCACATAGTGTGTGCATCTGTATGCAGACTTTGAGATAAGAAATGCTGACTTGGAAATGCCGTGGAACAGGACGGACATTGTGGAGAGAGAAATGGAGCTAGGAACAAGTTTCAAAGGATGGCCTTGGAAAAAGACTGGAAACTTCGGAGAAATAGAGCCATGAAAGATGCATTGTAGTGGGACCCAGGAGGAGTAACTTTAGATTATTGGCTTTAAGGCATTTACAGCATGGTGTGGCAAAAGCTGATAGGCCAAGAAATACATTTATAATTTAATTAGGAAATAATTAGCTTCTGATTGTGATGGTGTGAATTATAACATCTGTATTGTCTCACCCTTCACGTAAGAGTGAAAATAGAATAAAAGTTTTTAACACACCTCTCAGTTGCCCCATCTCTGGGTCAGAAAAGGGCACAGCCATTTCTTTCTCTCCTTCTCCTTGTAACAGTGCAATCCACAGGTAATTAGTTATTAGGTTGAAAATAAAAATAATTTAAGTATCATTTCTTAATTAAATAATTTAACCTGAAGAAACCTTATAACAAAAAATAGTTAACTGGCTATGGTAACTATAGCTCATAGCTCTTGCCACAAACCAGTTTTCCCCACTCCCCAGGTGCAATATTTAACCCAGCAGGTGTTATCAACATGACTGCCTGGGGCCATACCCTGAAAATAAGAGCTGAGACCCCTAATTCAGGCTATTAAAATGTGGGAATAAGATTTGCAGTAGAACCAAAAAAAAAGAAAAAAAATAATCTCAGCTGCTGCTTTTTCTGAGCACAGGGTGTTGGCCAAGCCAACTTTATCCCTTCCTGGCTGCTTCCAAGGGCAAGGTCCCACTGCAGCAGGACAGCAGCACATGGATTTTGGAGGCAGCAGCTCCTCTGGCACTGTTTTGCTGATTATCCTGAATAAAATGTGAAAAATGTATGTATTTTATGATTGGCTTTTCGTAAATATTAAAATGAATATTATATGTATTGTGTTAGAAAGTAATGCTGTGTTAATTCTCTTAATTAGTGTGTTAAATATAGTTTTAGGTTATAAAAAATGTTAAAATAGAAACTATGCTATGTAGGATTTTTTTCTAAAGAAAGGACTTGCACCAAGACAGCAGCCTCAGGACACCTGAATCTTTCAGAGAAGAAGAATTTATTGCCCTCTTGTCAGAAGAAACGAACTTCTTCCCTCCTCGAAGGCTCAGTCAGGATTAGGAGGAAGAAGCTGACACTGCCCAGGCAGGATCCTGTGTTTGAATGGAATTTATGCATCATGGATGAGGTGTATGAATTTGCAACAGGCTGTTGTTTTTAAGGGTTAATCCTCTGTTAACGTGGGTCCTTTTTCCGGCTAATGCGGCCCAGAAAAAGGTACCCAGACATCTCTCTTTGTTTCTGTTGTCTCATATTGTCCTAATCCCAATTGTCCAAATTATTATTACTCAATTGTATTACTATTTTTATAACCATTTTATTACTTTTAAAATTTTAAAAACAAGTGATTGGCGTTTTTCACAAAAATGAGAGTCCATGGAGCGCAGTGGGCGGCTCAGCAGCAAATAAATGAGGGGTTGGTGCAGCAGCTGCCAGTAGCATCAGCCTGATGTGCAGGCTCACAGGTCTGTGAGTGCAGCTCATCCTCCTGGGAGGGCAGGGGATGGCTGGGAGAGGGGGAAATTTGGGAGATGGTTCAGTGGGAAGGCGGCCCCTTGGAGTGACAGTGATTAATGGGCCATGCTTTGCCGCTAAGCAGGCTGAACATGTGGTAGGTGTCTACCAAGGCTTCCTCTGAAGGCACTTATCTCATAAAAATGAGTTCTCCCGTGTATTTGACAAATCTTGATTGATTTTCGCTCCTGCCTACCTTTCTGGTCCCTGCCTCTCACAAAAATCACCGTGTATGTGGGAGTTTCCTCCAAGACAGAACTGGCTCTGGAGTGGTGAGGAAGAGCTGGGGACAGCTCCTTTGCCATGGAGTTTTTTCTCCTGGCAGCCATCCTGCTCTCCCTCCAATGCTGAAGGCCTCCCCATGCCTTTAGTTCTCTCCAGCTCCACCTGTCAGCCAATTAAGCCACATCCTTGCAAAAGTTTTAGCACAAGCTCGCTGCAGTGCAGCTCTTCTCACAGCGCAGCAGAGACTTGCAAAGGGATGGAATTACAGAGGGACACAGTAGAACCTGCAGGAACACCACTGAGTGTCTGTGAATGATGAAAAAATCCTTTTTATTAAGCACAGGTAGCCTGAAGTTCAGAGGCTGGGAAGGGAGAAATCAGAGAGATGGGATCACCGTCCACAGACAAGGTGTGAATGTGCGTCCAGGGAGATGTTCCCATCTGAGATCAGAGCGTTCATGAGCAGCCTATAACCAGGAAAAAAGAAACCACAGAACCCCAGTGTCACTGTCATATTTTCTGGAAAAATCCCTTCGCCAGAATTTCTTCTCCTGGGAAGCTGAGAAGCCTCAGAGAAAAATGAAAACAGTAATTATCTGTTTGCTTCTCCTGTGTTTTACTGCTTTGGAATGTGGTTTTGGAGATTGTTTATCCAACATGTGAATGGTTTTTACTTAATGACCAATCATAGTCCAGCTGTGTTGGGACTCTGGAAGGAGTCAGGAGTTTTCCANCAAAGTCTGAAATGCGAACTTTTTTGTTGAATTATAAAACACTACTTACATTTATTAAGAAGAAGGACTAGTTTTTGCTTTAAATATTTTATTTTGTTTTAAATATATTATGTTCTAAAACTCTCAGCTTTAAGTTTTTTATTTTGCGATATCATACACTTCTAATTAAACTACATACTTGTAATTTTAGTGTAATTAATTACTTTTGGAAGGTTTTTTAATGGTTTTAGGTTAAATGTAGTGAATTTTTTGGGGGGGTTAGAATTTGTTAGGATAGAAAGTTTAAAACTCTCAGTATCTAGAACTTTAATTTGCCTTGTCTTTCTCCTTTCACCTCACCTGAAGCTCATCCACCTCTGTGTTATCAGGCTGCCCCCATGAACAGAGAGCTCCTTTTCAAACCCCAGCACTCCCGAATGAGTTTTAGGCCGTCCTAATCCTGAGACAGGGACAGCAAAATACAGCATTTGCAAAGCATTCTTGAAGTGATAAGCAATTCAGAGGTGGAGTACCCTCTCTGGGAAGATGCAGCCAGGGAAATTCCACCTCCAGCAATGGAAAGGTACACCTGGATCCACTTAAGTGAAAGGCTCTCGTTAGGCAGGCTTAATTGGGCTGCCTTGCTTAGCCCACCTGTGAGCAGTTTTGTGGCTGCAAGAGCTTATAAAAGCAGGAGCGAGGCACTCCTGAAGGTTTTGTTGATTTTTCTTATTCTTTTTCTTCTTCATCGTCTTCTTTGTTGTCTTTGTCTTCTTCTTCATCTTCTTTGTTGTCTTTGTCTTTGTTGTCCTCTTCTTCTTCTTCTACTTTGTTGTCTTCTTCTTCTTCTTCTTCTTCTACTTTGTTGTCTTCTTCTTCTTCTTTGTCATCTTATTCATTTTCTTTGTCTTCTTTGTCATTGCCATCATTGTCTTCTTTCTTCTTCATCTTCTTTGTCGTCATCTTCTTTGTTGCCTTTGTCTTCTTCTTCTTCATCGTCTTTGTCTTCTTCTTCTTCATCGTCTTTGTCTTCTTCTTCTTCATCGTCTTTGTCTTCTTCTTCTTCATCGTCTTTGTCTTCTTCTTCTTCATCGTCTTTGTCTTCTTCTTCTTCATCGTCTTTGTCTTCTTCTTCTTCATCGTCTTTGTCTTCTTCTTCTTCATCTTCTTCTTCTTCTTCTTCTCCTCCTCCTCCTCCTCCTTCTCCTTCTTCTCCTTCTTCTTCTTCCTGATGTTTTTCCTGCTTTATTCTGTAAGCTGAAGTTGGAAGAAGCTTGAGAACTTGGGATGGCAGGTAGGCAGTGTTTGGAGTCTGTGGATGTAATTGGAGTTTCTCAGAGGGGCTGCTGCTCTTAAGGAATTCTTGTGTTTTGAATCAAGGTACACAAGCAAGTGAAGAGGCTGAGCCAGATGTAACATTTTGGGAGCTCTCTAGGGCTAAGAGCTGGCAGTCTTTCCTCTCACAAACAAATCCTTTTGGGAATGAGCTTGGATCTAAGGTGCTCGGTTGCAGGATGCAGATGAAACAGTGCTTATTGCTGTATTTTTAGAAGGGATTAAATGAAACAGGACTAAGAGATGCTTCTCTGAAAAGATAAGGCTCCAAAGTAGCACAAAACTTCTTTAAAGAAAGCACTTTGTGGGTGAGCAGGCTTTTTCTGGGCTGCGGGGGTGACTTTGGGCTGCTGGGAAAACTCCACAGATGGAGACTGGCATGAGAACAGTTCACTGGTGTTTGGAGATCCTGTGAAGTCATGAAAAAAGCTTGAAACGCCAGGTTGGACAGGGCTTGGAGCAGCCTGGTCTGGTGGAAGGTGTGTCCCTGCCCATGGCTGGGGGTCAATGAGAGGGGCTTTAAGTTCCCTTACAACCCAAACCGTTCTGTGTTTCTGTGATTAATTTTTTAACTGCTGTAAAAAGTATTAGGGCTGGACCCTCCGTCTGGAGTGTCCATAAAAGTCTGTTTTGGTTCTAGGGGTTGTCTCCCTGGGGAGCAGATGTGGACAGCTGCCTCAGGTGCTTCTGTCTCTCCCAAATCAGGTTCAATTTCAGCTCCCAGTGCAAGGTTAGACCCAAGCTTTGGCTGTCACTGCTTTCCTAGATTTTGTTAATGTGCTGCTGATGCTGACTCAGGTTCCTGGCCTATCCTTTCCCCCTGTATCTTCCTCCAGAGCTGCAGTAAAAACCCTACATGTGCTGTAGAAAGGCTGCTGGGATGTTTTCCAGGCAAATGGCTGCAAGGAGGAGCAGCTCTCTCTTTTCTTTTTGTTTTAACTCTGCTTCTCCTGAGCTACGTCACAAAATCCATTAGTTTAGCTAAATTTCTTCAAGCTGTGGATTGTGGTACTCTGCTTTCCTGTGGAATTGTGGGCCTGACAGATGAATGGTAACTTCTGCCAATCCCCAGCAAATCATGACTCTGTGGCCACCACGGGGGGATGGATTTGGGGGAAATGAATGTGGATGCTGCTGAATTTTACTTGTTTCGATGTGGGAGCTGGTACAATGTTGGACACAGCTGGGTGTTTTCACCTGTCTGGGGTTCAAGGCAGAGTCTTGCATCTTTTCACTGCTGGTTTTTTGGCTGCTTGTCCTTGTTGAACTCATTTTGTGGAGCCTCCCATCCCTGCTGCAGACTCCACTACGGATAATGGGGCTGCCTGTGTTTGCTGAGGTTATCACAGCCCTGCAGTGACCAGGCCAGCCTGTTTGCAGCTGCATGTTGCTTTTTTTAATAAAAAAGGACCCCTCTTGTGCAGCATTAAGCTACCAATGCAAAACCTGTCTCGCTGTCAGCGACAGACTAATAAATTGAATTTTCCTACAGGAGCAGAGGTACCTTCTCAACCATGAATATCCATGTGATCCCAGCCATGAACAGTGGTGTTCAGAATCAAAGAGGGTGAGATCTTTTCATTAAAGACAGAAATCTCCGGTTGGGCTGGCTGTTGCTCTCTCCTCCCTGCTGCCCCCAGAGAGCTCTCTGCAAATTCCCCTCCGAGCAGATCTGTCAGTCTGCGGTACTCGGGGCAGCGCTTGGGATCATTTATCTCCAGTTATTTTATTTCTGCTGGTTTCTGAGCTAATAACAAGAGATGAGGGCTCATCTCCTGCTCTGGGCACCTTCCCATCACTTAACTAACAATTAATAAGGCAGATAATGGAGTGTTTCTCCCACACAGGAATAAACACTGACTCTATTAAACTGCGGCAGCGCAGCATCTCCAATCTGTTCAGAAACTGCAGCCAGTGCACAATCCTGTGCCCTGCTTGGAAGGAGCTGTTTTCCCCAGTCTGCAAGAGGAAAACTTGGCTCAGTTTGTTTTTTTCCAGGCTGGATGGGGCAAAGTTTCTCACCCACTTGGATTAAGGGACCCTGCCCCAGCAGCATGGTCACCCACAGCATTGCTCTCCCAGAGCAATCCCACCCCTCAGGGATGCTCTGGGCCATGGGGAAAGGGGCAGAGGGAGCCCATCTGTGGGAGCTGCTGGCTGGGTTTGTTTGCAATGCACTTCTTTAATTGCTGAAGCATAGGAAGCGCCTGTTTATTACAGTGTGTGAGCATCAAAGTAAATACATTAACTCCATATAAACATTTCCTTGCTGAAAAGCCCCTAATTAAGAGTTCTCACCAGCAGGCAGCCGATTACTTATCTCAGCAGCTTCGTGTGTCCCCTGGCCTTCACCCACTGCCTGGAGGTTGTGAGGGAGGGCTGGGACCTGCAGTGTGTTCCAGAGGAGGAGAAGGAGGAGGATGAAGGTTTCCCTGTACTGCTGGGATGACAAGGACAAGACCTGTATTCCTGTGCCCTTCCCTAATCCTGTAAACCACATCCATGAGCCACAGGGTGTTGTGTGAGATGGGGAAAGCCCTTGGAATGAGGATTCACCACACTGGAATGGCCAGCACACCCCTGAGGTCCCCCTGTGCCATCAGCCCCGCACAAACCAGGCCACAGAGTCCCTCAGCTGTGGGTGTCCTTCAAGCACCCTCTTCCCCTCCCTCCTCCTGACTCTCTCAATTGCTTCCCCTCAGTCTGTCCTTTCAGAGACCAGCCCCTGCAGAATATTGCTGGTGGCAGTGCAGACTTTTCTGACATCCAGAGGTGTGCCAGACCACTGGGCTGCCATTTGGAGAGATCAAATGATTCCTGTGGCTGTAGAATCCTGACACTAGCCCTGAGGGCTGGAGGCAGTGGAGAGTCATGAGCTGAAAGCTGCCCCTTTGAAGTTTGGGATTTCTGGAGATGTCATCTTTTATATCTATCACCAGCCAGGTTGCTTTTCATTTTGTTGGAGTGTTTTTCTTGTCTAGATTCCTAGAGAGCAAGACCTTACTTCAAGGCAGGAGGGATGATGAGAAAGATAGATGAACCCAGACACTTATGCATTACAGATCTCTTTGAAATGGAGGAGTTCCAATTTTTCAGAGCTAACAACTTGCTAACACCCTGTGCATTTGTACACAAAAATTCTTTCTGGGCTGGGTAAAAATTGGGAGTTCCCTGGTGCATGGGGGAAAATCTCTGCTGGGTCTGGCTTGAATTGTGCCAAAGCTGAGCTTGGCTTTAATTCAAAGGTTTTTGTCCAAAGCTGTGGAGTGAAGGGGCATCAAAACCCATGCCCTCTGTTAAGGGGCTGTTTTGCTGTCCCCATTTAGTGGGGACAATCCCTGCTGGCAGAGGCGGTGTGAGAGATGCTGGCCTCGAACAGGAAACCCCTCTGTGCTCATTGTGGCGCACGCCCAGCCCCTTGGAGTGTCCCTTATTCCCAGGATGGGTGGAAAAGCAATAAAATTACCCAAAACTCACTTAAGCTGACTAAATGCCAGTGTTTCAAAGCACTGTGTGCTTTCCCAGCTGAGGGTGTCTCATCCCTTAGGCACTCCCCTTCCATTCAAACTCCTGAGGGTGACATGCCATCAGGCTGGACTGTGCCATGCCACGTACAGGTTAGGCAGGAAGAGCTTTTCTCCTCCTTAGAAGCAAAGAAAAGTAAAATCTGCCTGTCACTTCTGTGCTTTTATCACGTTTGTTGAGAATTAAGCAACAAACAATCCAGGCACAAAAATTGTCCGGCATATTTTGGTCTTGGCCATGCTTCCAACATCCCTGTCTTCTTCTGGTGTCCAGCTATTGAGGGACCTGCTCTCATTTTCACCTTTTATCCTGCTAGGGCACTTCTAAAGGAGTAATTATTTATTTCTCATGGTTAAAATCTGATCCAGGGAGAGAGGAGCTGCTCTGCATCCTGTGGCATCCACTGGGTCATCAGCCCTGGGCTTGCAGGGCATCACTGTGGGAATGCAGCCTCACATCAGGGGCTAAAAATCCTCACCTGAAGGTGCTGTGGCTTGGCCTCAGCCACCTCCTGCTCCTCAGAATCTTTGCCCGAGCAAAAAGTGCTCCTGCATGGACACTACAGCAAAGCAATATGCTCTGCCTGGGCAGACACAGGCTTAAAAATGTGCTTTAGCCAAAAAGAACTAGTTAAAATAAATCTNAATTCCCCTTGCACACAGAGCAGTGACAGATCTGGATTGTCTGGAGAAGATGAAATAATTTATAAGCTTGGGTTTAATGTTCCTGTTTCCTCTTTTTTTTTCCCTTACAGCTGCCACCTCCCCACCTTCTGTCACTGTCGTCTAAATGAATTTACAAGGAGAAGAAAATACTTCTTGTTAATGTTCTCACACAAACGAAACATTAGCCAGGGTGACAAAAAGGAAAATAATTGATTGTGAAAGCAAACCTCCTCTGAGACAGTCTGAGCATTATCAGGAGCAGCCTGGGAGAGGGACTAGAGGGGAAAGGGACAGGGGAGGAGGAGAACAGAGCAGCCTGCAACAGCAAATGTAGCGTTTATGATAATTATCCACGTTTTAATCCTCGTTTCCAACCAAGCATTCACTTCCTTTAATTAGTTCTCGATTAGAAAGAGATTATCTAATAAATTGTACAAATAAAGAGCAGGTTATCTTTGCAGTATTCCTGTACACCAAGTTCTGAAAGGATGGAGACATGGGGATGGGGCTTGAGAGGGACACGAGCATGGAAAACCTTGTTTTCCTTTTTTCTCATTTCCTTGGCTGCAAATATTGGCTGTTTCTGGCATTAGCAATGCAGCCAGTGAAGTAAATCCATAATTAAACTGAATTAGCATGTNCTTGGCCTCAGCCACCTCCTGCTCCTCAGAATCTTTGCCCGAGCAAAAAGTGCTCCTGCATGGACACTACAGCAAAGCAATATGCTCTGCCTGGGCAGACACAGGCTTAAAAATGTGCTTTAGCCAAAAAGAACTAGTTAAAATAAATCTTTCCTGCTGGCTGTGACCTGAATAGTCTGTCTGATGAGACCTCAGTGGCCGTGGTCCTTGCTAGTGGAGCAGCAGCTCCGGCAGGTGAGCAGGCAGAAAAAAGCTGTGCTGAGACTCTCTCATCAGCCTCCCACATACATCAATGTCTCGTGCCTCTGAGGAACTCTTGGACAAAAAAAAATATATATATATAATTTTCCCTTACAGCTGCCACCTCCCCACCTTCTGTCACTGTCGTCTAAATGAATTTACAAGGAGAAGAAAATACTTCTTGTTAATGTTCTCACACAAACGAAACATTAGCCAGGGTGACAAAAAGGAAAATAATTGATTGTGAAAGCAAACCTCCTCTGAGACAGTCTGAGCATTATCAGGAGCAGCCTGGGAGAGGGACTAGAGGGGAAAGGGACAGGGGAGGAGGAGAACAGAGCAGCCTGCAACAGCAAATGTAGCGTTTATGATAATTATCCACGTTTTAATCCTCGTTTCCAACCAAGCATTCACTTCCTTTAATTAGTTCTCGATTAGAAAGAGATTATCTAATAAATTGTACAAATAAAGAGCAGGTTATCTTTGCAGTATTCCTGTACACCAAGTTCTGAAAGGATGGAGACATGGGGATGGGGCTTGAGAGGGACACGAGCATGGAAAACCTTGTTTTCCTTTTTTCTCATTTCCTTGGCTGCAAATATTGGCTGTTTCTGGCATTAGCAATGCAGCCAGTGAAGTAAATCCATAATTAAACTGAATTAGCATGTACTTGGAAGTTTTACATGCACAGACACAAAGAAGGTTCCTGCTTGGAGCATTTCCAGTATGATTTGCAGGGGAGGTGATGTGGGGGGGGCGGGGAGAGCAAATAAAACCACAGTTTAGTTAAAAAGCGCTTTTGCTGAAATTCACTCTGAATCTTTGTGCTAAGAGAATGTAACGTGGGCTTTCTGGGCAGCTGGAGGAACAGGGCCTCCTTAGTTTACCAGGAAATCTTTGGAAGTCACCTCTCAACTGGCCTCTGTGTGTGTGTGTGTCACCTCAGAGGTCTCTGGGTGATGCTCACAGGAACTGGAAGCTGTGAGAGGTGGGTGTTGGAAGGTAATCAGCATTTCTGCCCTTCAAAGGACAAGCTCTTAACTTTACGCCTTGCCCAAAACCTCAGGGTGAGGCAGCAGATTCATCTGCAGCCCCCCGTTAGCTTCTCTCTGGTAATGAGCTCCTCAGACAAATGTAATAATTAAAGCTTTCCTAAATTAAATTTCCCCAGAATACATCTACCAAAGTTTGTCTTCTCTCCTTTAAAGTCAGACATAATCTTGGAAGAATGAGGTCACTGATTTTTTTCCTGATTGAACATTTGAGAATCAAGCTTCCATTGCCCAAGAATTCAATACCACCAGCCAAGTCCCTTTCCCCATCTCTCAAATATCTTACACTTCATCTTGCTGCAACAATGAAATCAGATTGTACCTGACATTTTCCAACAGTATTCTGTGTCTGATATTTTGCTCTCAATTTGGATTAAAATTTAGCTTAATTGTACCAAATTATCCACTGTGTGCTGTTTTGCCAGGTTCTCAGAGTTGATGGAAGCCACATTTCACTGGGATTTGTCTCGTGCTTTTGTCACCTGAGGTGTGGAGGCAGGTGCTGGCTGGGTCAGGCCTCACCCTGCTTCCATCTCTGTCTAACTTTGCATCATCTTTCAAAGCCTCTGTGTGACCCCTCCTTGCAGAGCCAAGCTAGCAGGGAACTTCATTTTAACCCCTACAAAGCAGAGGCAGCTTCTGAGCTCTTGCACTTCTTGGAAGATTTCCTTGGGCTTTCCACCCTTCCCAATGATTTTCTAGGCCCGTGGTTGAACAGTCAATAATTTCATTGTCTGGTTTTAATCCAACTTGGCAAGAGAGGAGAGATCTTGGAGATCCTGGATCTTGGAGATCCAGATAAATTAGCCTGGGCACTTCCATAGTGTCACCTGTGAAGCACAGGCCCATGGTTGGGTGGTGTCCTCCAAGGTGGTGCTGAGGGGCTGGAGGAGTCCAGGACAGTGGTGTTGGAAGGAATAAAGTTGTTAGCTTCTCTCTTCAGCTCTGGTAATGAATTACCTGTGCTGTTTTGCCAGGTTCTCAGAGTTGGTGGGAGCCACATTTGTTGGGATTTGTCTCGTCTTGACAAGAGAGGAGAAATCTTGGAGATCCCGAGTTTTGCCAGCCCAGATAAATCAGCCTGTGGCACTTCCATTGTGTCACCTCTGGAGTGCAGGCCCATGGTTGGGTGGTTGTTGGAAATTTAGCTGACTAGAGACTGGAAAAGTACAAGGCCGTGGCTAATTCCAAGTCCTGCACCTGCAAGATAGCGTGTCCTTGGGCCTAGCTGGGTATGATAACAAGTGGACAGAGAGACGTGGGAAATAGAGAATGTAGGCCCAAAGGAATGAGGAAGAGTTGATGGTATAGTTTAACCAATAGATCGCTTGGCTTAAGAATAATCATAAGCTTATTACTTGCTGTATAAGTGTCTGATGTTCTCTTCAATAAACGGAACTTGCTTATCACTCATATTGAGTGTCCGAGTCTCCCCTCACCGACAAATGGCTCATCCCCGACAAAGGCCTCATTCTGCAGCAGGTGGTGTCCTCCAAGGTGGTGCTGAGGGCCTGGAGGGGTTCCAGATGGTGCTGTTGGAAGGAATAAAGGTGGGACTTGTCAGAGGCAGGAGTGAGAGGCTGGGAATTGCCTTCCTGGCTCTGTCAGGGATCTTCAGTCAAGGCCGTGTCCCTCTGGCGTGCCCAAAGTGACCTCCCCATCGATCCAGACAGTCAATAGGCAGCTACTTAAGAGCAAAGTTCCGTTTTCTTTCCTTATTTCTATTTCTTCTTCTTCTTCACTTTAATTATCTAAGATAGATAAGCAGCTGCAGGCCAATTAGAAAACAATTACCCGCTGTAATCAATGCTGGTGTGGAAAAAGGGTGAGCATGAGTGTAAAAGCTCAAGAAATGCCTTAAAACACAGCTCTGAGGTAACACTATCCATGACTCCCCATCCTTGAAAGCCCTTTGCTTTAACTTCCCCAAGGTAAACAGCCAGAAATGTGAGGAGTTTCAGCCAGAAAACAAAAGCCAAACTAAGTGAAAAAACTATGGAAACACTTGGACACTTCCAAACAGGCAGAATTAAAGATATCAGGATAAGGATGGGGACAACAGCTCTGTGATTTTTGAGCAGGTTTTTCTGTTTTTCTACACTGCTTTCACCTGGGAGAAAACAATTCTAATTTTATACAAGCTGTTATGGGCTCTGCACTGGCTGTTACCATTCACCAATGAGATCTGGTGGTTATAATGGATGGCTGGATGAAAATATCAACTCTGCTCTCAGTGCCAGTCAGAGGCAGTGACTAAAATGATAGGAATTATTAGGCAAACAAGGAACAAACCAGTAAACTGTGTCCTGCTGTGACACGTGCGCCATGAGTGGCCTGCCACTGACTCCGGCAGAAGAGGGAAATGTGGGGAAAGGTCTAGGGAGAGGCAAGAAGGATGATGAAGGTATAGAAGTGGTTCTTGCACAGAACAGGTTTTTGGAGCCCCCTGCCCTCTGTGCTAAATACCCACAGAGATATGGGAATGACCCACCCCAGGGTCTCCCTGCTTATCCCAGGATGAAAATGTCTCCCAGGAACACTTCATACAGACCTTTCTGCTCTCTTTTTCCCAAGCTGGAGGGTGCCTGAAAGGGGTTATTCCCACAGGGAAAATGCACCCTGAGAACCTTCCCAGACATAGGGTGATCTGTGTAGCTCTCTGATGTCATGCAAGGCAAAATTGGTGATTTCTTAGCTGTGTTTGGGACAGCTGGAAAAAATGGGATATTTCTGAGCTAGGAGCTCAACGTCCTGGTCCTCCTGCCTGTGGCAAGCTCTTGTGCTGTGTTATGTGACCCCCAAAATGAGGAGTTTATATTCACAGTATTGGTTTTATCTGGGTGTTGAGAGCCTCCCAGAGGAGCCTGAAACCCCTGAGCTGAAGGTGGATATCTGGGAGAGCCTGCTCCAGATGCAACTCAGTGGCAAACCAGGTGCCAAAATATCTCTGTGTGAGCAGCAGGTGGGTGAGCAAAAGTGAACTGTCTGCAGTCCTGGAGAGCCTGGATTTGGAGAGATTCCCAGCAGTCATCAGCAAAAGAAGAGCAAGAGGTGAATTTTCTCAGCAAAAGAAGAGCGAAAGGTGAATTTTCTCAGCAAAAGAAGAGCAAAAGGTGAATTTTCTCCATGGCTGCTAGCTCAGTCTCTCAGTTTCTCCTCTCCTCACTGTGTGTTTCTCCAAGGAATGCAATCCTGGCTGGCTCTGAAACCAGAGAAAGGGATGCTCAGCCTGGTGCTGCACTTGGCAGAGCTGCTGGAGAATTAGAAATAGCAGCATTTTCCTTCCGCGTTTAATCTCTCTCTGATTTCCTCTGATGACCACCAATATTTCTGCTTCATTATATATGACATGCAATAACAAAAGTGGGGCTTTTTTGGTGAAATATGAGCTGCATGGCAGCAGTTGGCTCGTAATGAACTGTCTGCGTGCAGATCGCTAACTACAGCGTAATTATCAGTGAATAATTCATGGTGAATAATTGAACCATTTTAGCCCTTTCTGCCCAAATCAGACAGTGACTCATGATTTCTGGGAATTATTCTTAGAACGCTTTAATGGTGCCTATTTCACACGCCGAGGTCAATCAGGAGTATCTGAAGATGGGCTGATCTGTTCCAGGGCCAGACAGGAACAGGCTTTTGTTGCAGAAACTTGAAAGGGGAGAGATAAAAACCATTCTCTTTTGTTCCAACTTGCTGCTCTGAGCTCTGCCATCCCCTGAGCAGCTTTGCTCGTGGAATTGGGGCGCTGGAATGTTTGTGGTGAGGTGGATGCATAGGAGCAGATAACAGCACATTCCAGCAGATGCCTTCTCAGCTCTCATCATCCCAGGCCCACAAACAACTGGCTTTGAGCTCATCCCCTCTGTGGGTCTGTGAGCAATCCATGGATTCGAGGAGCTGTAGGAATACAGCACATTCCAGCAGTTTCCTTCTCAGCTCTCTCATTATTTCAAGCCCACAAATAACTGGCTTTAGGCTCATCCCCTCTGGGGTCTGTGAGCAATCCATGGATTCAAGGAGCTGTAGGAATACAGGGGTGAGGAGTTTCCTTCCCCTGTGGATCAGTATGGCACCAGCTCTGAGGGGAGAAGGAAAGGGCTGATGTAAATGTGCCTCCCAAGCCTTCTGCTCAGAGAATTTTGATCTATTCCCCAATTCCCTTTCGTTGTTCCTGCCTTCGCTTCCCAAAAACATACATGATCTGTCACAATTTATAACCTCCGGTTTAAGGAGAACAGGGCAGACAAATTAATCTCTATAAAAGCTTCTTTTTTATTGCACTTAATGTGCACCTTTTGCCTTGTGTAATGGAGCTTGCATTCTGAAAAAAAGTAACTTTGACATCTTCCTATTTTATCTCTTCTTTGGCTGCACGAGCATCCTGCTCCCTCCATGTGAGCCAGGGCAACTTTCCTTTCTCTCCATCTCCCTTTCAGCTGCTGTTTTGCCCAGATCTCTCTCTCTCTCTCTGCTCTGTGGCATGTTTAGGTATTGTCCAGCTGCACAGATTTCCTCATTTCCTTCCCTTCTTTCTTGTCAGAGGTGTCAACACTCTTCAAAGTGCTGTAGAATCACCGCAACTTCAATTTCCCGGGGTTGTTTTGCTGGTGAGGAGCATCCTGCAGATGATGAAAAGGGGATTTTTGGGTGATTTCTGTGAACCTTGACATCCCTCCTGTGCCAGACCATGTCCCACACGGTGGTGGGTGTAGCCTGGTGCTCTGTGGGAAGGGATACTGGTGCTGAGGGGTGCCCATGGATGGGGCAGAGGCATCTCCAGTGCGTTTTGCCCTGGAGATTTCCTGTCTGGAATGGCCCCTGCATCCTCCCCACTGGAATGGCTTTTCTGCATCCCCCTTCCCACCCTGGTGCTCCTGGAGGGGCTCAGAGCCTCCCCTGGCTGGGATCCCACGGGGAAGCAGAGTCTCCTTTGACTTTGGAGTGTCAGCCTGCAAGAGAGCTGACCCCGCCGAGGATCAGGCTTGACCCCAAACTGTGAAGGAAAAATGCAGACAACCCCACAGCCCCATCCTCTTCCCCTCTGTGCCCTCTCTCCTCCTTTGCAGGACCTGGGAATGTTCAGCCTTGCTTACCCAGCAGGGCTTTGAAGATTTGCTGTACAAAAAAATGGGGGGGGGGGGGGGGGATGAAGGCTTTGAGACTTTTTAGGGCTTTCTAGGAAAGGAGCATTGCCACTGCAGTTACAGGAAGCTTCGTTTTCAAAGCAATTTTGTTATTTTGCTCCCAAAAAGGAAAAATCAGAGGCTGACTTGAGAATTAGACCCCCTGAGTCCAGGAGAGCTTCAATCAACTTGAATTGGTGGTGTTTTGTCAGGGAAATACAGGGAAATAGCAGCTGTGGGGTTATGGCTTTGCATTGTGAATAGGGTGGGTTCAGGGCAGAGGAGGGCTGGAAGAAGAGGGAATCAGGGTCTGCTTTCCTTTGGGAATCTCTGGCTTGAAAAACACCCAGGCAGCAAATGAACTGCCATGAACTGCTTCCTCACTCTGGAGCTGAGATTGTGACTTGCACAGCGCCTGTTTGAGAGCTCAGCTGGAGCTTCCATCATCCAGGTCTGGAGAAGAAAAGGGGGGAAAAAAACTCCACCAAAACATGAGTTTTATCCTTTTGTATTACTTGATGTGGAAAAAAACCGGTATGTCAGCACCTCCTGAGGTCCCCACAGTGCTGCTGAAACATGAGAGCCACTTTGAAACCAACTGGATGGAGCTGGAAAAAAGGCTGTGAGCAGCACTGGGAAATGTCTGTGGCATCCAGGGGTTAAAGTAATGTTTTCCTCTTTCCCCTGTTCAAAAAAAAAAAAACCCAAAATGATGAAAAATGGACATGTTTGTCTCTGTGTTGTGGTCCCTGCCAGTGCAGAACCATTGTGGGGTGCAGCACCCCTGGAACATGCAGCTGTCCCCATTGGGAGCTCCACTCCAGGGAAAACCCTTCCCCAGGGAAAATGAGGGCTGGGCTCAGTGGGGAGAAGGCCCACCAGCATCTGGGCATGAGGAAGAACAAGTTGGGCTTTTTTGTCTGGAAGAAACAAACAAAAAAAGCCATGATTTTGAAACAGATGTGAAATCCTATGGAAAAGTGGGAAACTTGACAGCAGCTCCAGTGTCTTTTCTCTTTCCACAGCATTTTTGCCTGCTTGATGATCCTCTCCAAAGGGATGCAATCT
This sequence comes from Spizella passerina, assembly GCA_013401375.1. Lineage (NCBI taxonomy): Eukaryota > Metazoa > Chordata > Aves > Passeriformes > Passerellidae > Spizella > Spizella passerina. The sequence goes on from WBNQ01045703.1 coordinate 32,915, forward strand.
CAGCTCCTCCTTCCAGTTTTGATCAAATGTATCCCAATATTCATGTTCCCAAAATCAAGTTATGTCTCCTGGATGCCTCCTGAGTATTACAGGAACTTTTATTCTCCAAATCAAGGGGAAGAGGGCACCCAACTGATTTCCCAGGAGGTGAGGGTTCTGTGGATGCTGCATTAGACACTAAAATTACCCACTGGATATTACACAGAGCATGTTGACATGAAAAAAAATAGGCTATTTTCTCTTTCTGAGTAGAAATTGGCTGTGTGCACTCAGACATGCTCCAGATTTGGATACTGCATCATTGTGAAAGGGATGTGAGGTGGAGGATATCTGGGGTATTGGTATGTAAATGAACACTTTAATTATTGCAGTCTGGTTGCTGATTTCCCGTGTCTGGTGCAGCCAGAGCACCTGGATCCTGTAGGGATGTGGAGATTTTTTGGATCAGGTGAGCAGCTGGGGGCTGGCACATCTGGGCAATGCATAGATGTGATGGTGTTCAGAGGGGTCTGAGGATGAGGGAAGAGATGGGAATGTGACTCCGTGTTTCAGAAGGCTGATTTATTATTTTATGATATATATTACATTAAAACTATACTAAAAGAATAGAAGAAAAGGTTTCATCAGAAGGCTAGCTGAGAATAGAATAGGAAGGAATGATAACAAAGGTTTGTGTCTTGGCTCTCTGTCCGAGCCAGCTGGACTGTGATTGGCCATTAATTAGAAACAACCACATGAGACCAATCACAGATGCACCTGTTGCATTCCACAGCAGCAGATAACCATTGTTCACATTTTGTTCCTGAGGCCTCCCAGCTTCTCAGAAAGAAAAATCCTAAGGAAAGGATTTTTCATGAAAAGATGGAGAACACCTGACCCATGGTGGGAGATGGAAAAGCAAAAGGGATTTTGGTGCTGCACCGTGAGGTTTTTGAAGCCCACTCCTAAATCTGGAGCTGAGGCAGAGCAGGGGTGCCAAGGGCTCCAGCCCCCAGCCATGCCAGGGCTTTGCCTCCTCATTATCTCATGCATCCCCCCTGTCTGTGCCCCGGGCTTTTCGCAGACCCCCATTATTTCCAATCCCCTTCACTTGTCAAAAGCAATTTGGCCACTTGTTATCGGTCAGACAAAACAGCTCTGGGCTCTGCCAGCCCCATGTGGGGGCTGCTCCAGACCTCTCTCCCCCTCTTCCCCTCTCCCCGGGCTGAGCTGCTGAGGGGAGCATTCACCAGCCCCAATTAGCAGCCCAGGAATTTTAATTAGTCGAGCAGTCAATTATATCACTGGACACCCTTTGCCCTCTCTCCCGCTGTCCGTGGGCAGAGCTCCCAGCCCTGCTCCGAGCTCCAGAGGGGCCCAGCTGCCCCAGATGCTGGTTTGTCCCCTCTGGGGCACAGCCCCATCCCTGACCTCCCCCTGAACTGGGGCTGGGTGCCCTCCCAAGAGGGACACAGAGCAGGGAAGAGCTCTGGGCTCCACTCTGTCACTTGGGGAGGAATGGGATGGGGAGGTTTGGAGAGAGGAGCCTTTCCTTCCCTTCTGATGTGCCCCTTGATGCTGAGGTACCTGTCAGCTCTCCTCTGAGGCTGCCTCACAAGCTGGGACACCAGCTTGTTAACGCTGTCACTTGCCTATCAATGAGAATCCCTTTGGATCTGCTCTGTTTCTGCTTTATTTGCTTCCCAAAATTGCCTCCTCTCCCACCCCTGCACTCAGGGCTTTGCTGCATCTCCAAGGTAGCACTACTGCCCACCACTGCTTCCTCACCTTGCTGGGGCACCAAAAACCTGTCCTAAACTCGCTGGCCCTGGCCATTGATTAAAGTCCTTCCTAATTTTGGTGTTTCTTATAGTTGTGTGTCAAGTGTTGCTCTTTTTGCTGTAAGATCAGGCTGCAGTGAGTCTCAGATCTGCACCAAATCACATCCTCAAGGTGCTGGACGTGCTTTACAAGGTGACACAGCTGGTGACAGGACCCTGCACAGGCCGTCCCAAATTCTGGTCATGGTCCAAGGTGTCTCGTCCCAGTTCTTTTCTGAACAGTGAATGCTCCTTTCTGGGGCGTGAAGCAGCTTGGTCATCCCTCCCTCCATCCCTTTCTCCAACCCTCCTTTCCTCCATCCCTTCCTCATCCCTTCCTCCATCTCCTTCTCCATCCCTTCCTCCATTCTTTCCTCCATCTCTCCCTCCATCCTTTCCTCCATCCCTTCCTCTATCTCTTTCTCCATCCCTTTCTCCATTCTTTCCTCCATCTCTTTCTCCATCCCTTTCTCCATCCTTTCCTCCATCCCTTCCTCATCCCTTCCTCCATCCCTCCTTTCCTCTATCCCTTCCTCCATTTCTTCCTCCATCCCTTTCCTCTGCTGTACTGAGTGTGATATGGGGAACATCTGGTAGGCACGTGTAAAAATAGGATTATCAGGGAAAAAAAATAAATAAAGTGACTGTGGAAAGGACGTTTTACCATCCTGCCTTAATCCTCCTCCTCCTCTTCTTCCTTGCTGTAACGTCAGGGGCTCTCAGGTTGCACTCAGAGTGGTTTTCCCTGTGCCTTAAACACAGTTTAATAGCTGTGGGTTTTAATGTGCCTCAAGCACAGGGAAAAAATAATGGGGTCTGATCTCAATGAAAAGGGGAGGGAAAAGGTTTGGAGGAGAAGCCAAAGGCCCTGAAGGAAACAGTGCTTTGCTGTTGGTCACTCTCTCAGTTATGGGTAAAGAGAAAGGGATGACTCCCATGCCATGAGGACACTTCCTCCTCTTGCAAGGTGCTTGGCAAGGGACTGTAGAAGCTCCAAGCTTCAAACCAGCTGGAATGTTAAGTTGAAATACTTTGCAGAACCTCAGGTTATTAATACATTGCAGAACCTCAGGTTAACCTCAGAGACTTCCCACCAGGGAAACACCGAAAGGATGAAGTGAATCAAGCAGAGGGGAGAAGACCACAGTGAAACGAGGAGAAAACAGCTGATCCACGCTTCCCTGACAAGCCTCTCTGTTGCTTTGATTGATCTCCGTGAGGAACAAAGCTCTGCCAGGCTGCCAAGAGTCTTGTGTACCCTGTCAGGCTGCTTTGAGTGCCTCTGTCTATTGTGAATGCAAGATCTGAGAGGAAGGCATCTTGCTTGAGATTTGACTGTGTTCCTTCTGTTCCCATCCTTTCCAGCTGTAAACATCCCAGGATTGGAGCAAAACTGGCTGTTTTGTGACTCCTGGGTGACGCAGAGCGGGACAGGCTTTGCTGGTCACAGTGAACTGTCAGTTTTCTCATTAAATTAAATAGATGTGATTTAAAATAAATTTATTATTATTATTATTNGCAGCACATTAACCCCCTCCTTAGAAGGATGGACACTGTTCAAACCACAAAAACCCATGCTCCTTCACCCTGTGCCCTGCTTTTTATCCCATGCTGTTGGGAGCAGACCTTTGGATGCTGTGAAACACTTTGATTTCCCCTTTGAAAAAGTGAAGTGAGGGAGGACAGGCACATGCAGCTGCTGGGACTGGTGTTTGCTGCTTTCTGACAGAGACAGAGAATCTGCTCCTCCTGTGGGGGGAAAGAAAAGCTCAGGGGCTCATGAGTGTGGGCAGAGTGGCTCATTTTGTGCCTGGAGAAGGAGGATGGAGGGCTCGTGTCTGCTCTGTCCTCATTCCTTCCTTCTGCAGGGCAGAGGCTCCTCCAAACACCCCTGATATGAGATGAGGATCAGCTTTTTTCACAGCAGTTCAGCCTTCACTTAGAACCCCAAATAACAGCCAGGTTCTTTGGGAGAGGCACCACATCCAGCAGCTCTTAATGTTGCTGGACTCGAAACTCCTGGCTGTAATGGCTACAATTATGAATTAATGGCCCTAAATTCACCATCAGACCTAATGCCTAGTTCTCCTGCCTGCTTCTTGTTTCCATTCTGCCTTCTCATGGCTGTTCCACAATTATTTGTCATTAGTCATTAATCTTGAAAGCATCAGCTTTATTTTCTCTTATTTTCCTCCAAGAAACTCCTGCCTGCTCCCAGGTTTTTATTGTTCACTGTTTTCCATGGCTCTTTCCCTTCCCTCAAGGGAGCTGTCCTTGGAGCTGAATGGACCCTCTGCTACCAGAGCATCCAAATATCTCCCAGATATGCCCAGCTCTGCATCCCTGGGCAGTCCTGTGGGACAGGAGAGCCGTTAGTGAGGAGGGGCCCCTCTGGTGGGTCACATCTCCTTCAGTCATCCAGTGTTCCTAGAGATGTTGGACATCCTGAGAATTTCAGACTTTCTGTGCTGACAGAAAGTTTTCCAGTGGAAAACTTAGAGTTTAAGGTTTTAGAGAAGGTTTTAAAGAATTTTAAAGGTTTAAAAGAATCAAGATTGAGGTTTTAAAAAATTTTAAAGGTTTTAAAGAATTTTAAGGGTTTTAAAGAATCGAGGTTTGTCCCTACCTCAAGATCTCCATTGCTTCCTTCACTCTCCCTAAGTCTGACTCCAACAGGGTTTTTCACCGCTCCTGAAGTTCTTGTCTTCTTGCTTGTTGCCAGGTTTCCTTTCTTCTTCCATTTTTCTCGTGGAGAAAGTGGAGACAAAGCAGGGGCTGAAAGAAGCCAGTTAAACCAGGCTTGTGTCCAAAACCTGTGTGAGATTTTGGCAAAGGTGACCAACAGTGGCAAAAAATATTAACTCTGATAGCTGAGCATTCTGTGGCTTTAATCACAGAATTCACCAGGGCTCTGGCAGTGGATCCCTGGGCAATAGAGGCTGGGAGAGGAAGGTAAAAGAAAAGATGTGGGCAGCAAAAAAAAATGTTTTTACTTTTTAAAATATTTTTCCCCTCAGGGTGGATTTTGCCCCTCTGCCTGTCTTGTATTCAGTGAGACCACATGGAACATTTGTTTCAGGGGGTACCAAAGTGGGAGAAAATTGGACATTTTTGAGAGAATTGAGACAAAAAACTACCTCACAGGAAGACAATAACCAATAACAGCAGAGAGTTGCAGGAAGCAGAGAAATTGTGACATTTAGGGAATAGCCTAAAATTCAGCAGGACACGTGACCAACAGGGAAAACAATCCATTTGTGACATTTTGGGGACCAACTCCATTACAAATCTGCCAAACCCACGTGTGTGCTCCCCTTTTCCCCTGCTAAACGTGGGGAAATGGTGGTTGGGAGGGAGAGGGGAGAAAAGGGTTATTTTTGTTTAAATATGTTGGGGCTGGAAGGGATCAAAAGCCGTGCCGAGTCTTCCCTGAAGCACTAAACATTTTTCCTGCCAACCAAGTGCCCAGAACTTGGCAAGGCTTCACTGACTTGATCTCTCTCCAGTAGTCAAATGCTGCTATGGAAATCTTCCAAGAAGCTGATGACTGATCATTAGTGTTGTTCAAAAACACGTTCAGCTTTTCAGGCTGGCCAGAGCCACGGTGGCAACGTGTAGGAGCTTTACCTCACAGAGCCCAGCTTAGAGCTTAGCTAACCCCTCAGCCCTGCATCTGCTGCTGTTGTAAGCAGGGAAGGTGAGGGCTGGGCTGTGCTTTTGGCTCAGGACAAGTCCCCTTGGGGGCAGAATTTTGGCTGCTCTCACTCCGTGTCCTTGCCCATCATCCCCAGGGATCCAAGTCTGTGACTGTGTTCACAGGGGTCTCAGGGTGAGGGAAGAGATGNGATATGGGTTAATCAAAGATCCACCTGTTGCATTCCACAGCAGCAGATAACCATTGTTTACATTTTGTTCCTGAGGCCTCCCAGCTTCTCAGCAGGAAGAATCCTAAGGAAAGGATTTTTCACACAAGTCCGTGCTGGTTGTGTCCCTCCCAGTCTGGTTTTGCTTTTGTGGGGAAATATAGACCAAATAAACATCAAACAGAGAGAATTTGTGGGGCTGACAGGCATCCAGCAAGCACCTGCTGTGTTTGCTCCGGCCTCTGTGTGTGCCCAAGGGAGTGACGCTCTGGGAAGGATGGATGCCTTTGGCTCAGCAGTTTTCCACCCAGTTTCAGCTGAATGGAGAAGGGGAGGGTGCAACACCTTTTTGACTCTGTTTCCCATTGGGAGAAAACCACAGGGATTTTCCTTGGTGGGTGAGGAGTGCTGGATCTGCCTGTCTGCTTCCTCTCCATCTGCTGGCAATGGAGAGCCATGGGCTCACTGTGGCAGGAACAGATTTGTGCCAAGAGAAAACCTGGATGCCTTTGGAAACCTTTCATCCTTTCCCAGCCCTGAGCATCCCTCCAGGACAGTCGGTTTTAAAGCTTGGGGAAAGGGGGAGCTGTCTTTGACATATGGCTTAAAAAATGCTCGTGTGCTCACAGCCCTAGAATTACCCAAACATTGTGGCAAGGCTAAGGGGGAAGAGATCGGCCAAACACTCTATTTTCCACCTAAAACTAGCTAAGATGGATTTTGAGGGGAAAAACGCAGGCAAAGTGGCCCTATTAAAGCAAGGTAGCAGAGGCAAGTCATAATTTCAAAACACAGTGCCTGCCCTTTCTTGCTGCCTAGCAGAAATCAAAACAAAAATAAGCTGAGAACCCTTTTTCAGCCTCATTTTCAAAGCCATCTCTGACCAGGAAATAGCCCTGAAATGAGTGTGAGAAGTTAAGAGCCACACAGGGAGACTTAGGAAAGGAGCTGGTGGAGTGCTGGGAAGGTTTGTTTGTGTGCAAAATGTATTATTACCTATCCTGGAAAACACAGGACATTATATTGCTTTACATTTGGGGTGTTTTTGCTGCAAGGCTCCAGAGTGATTTGTGGTGGTGGGGCTGAGGGAAGATAACAAATGGGAGATTATGAAGAATGGAATTTTCCCCCCCCTTCAGTTATAGTATTAAATAGCTGCTTGTATCACAGCAATTTCTTCCTATCTCCCCCTTTTTCTTTTCGTGGTGTGCCGAGATAAAAAAAACCAAAACCTTTATTTGCTAATGCCACTTATTTAATTTAATCAGGCTGAAGTACACCTTTAATAAATTTGCCTCCGAAATGAAAAATTACAAAGATGTGGCAGAAGAATATTTTAATGAAAACTGATGATGTAGCAAGTTAGAGCAGAATTATGTCCTCTCCCTGCCCTTTCCTAGCACAAAGCAGCACAAAAGAGCAGCCAAATATCCCTCGGAAAATCACAGGGCTGTGCCACAGAACTCTTTTTAGTTTCCCTGTCCCGAGATCTACTCTCTTGAGGGGCTGTTTGCTGATTTCTAGACAGCCTGCCAAGAAACCCAGGAGTAACAGCGCTGAAATGAGGCAGGCAGCAGGATCAGCCTGCAGGATGTGTGATGCCCAGGTGCTGGGATATTCATGGCAGAGGCTGTTCAAGGGCAGGGGATGCATGACAAGGAGAACTATTCTTGGATGGATCCTCAACCAGTCCCAAATCCACCCTGCTCTCCTTCCAGATGATGGCACTCAATGGTGCCAGCAAATATTTACCTGCTTCTCAAGCTGGGAGAGCAGCAATGCAAGGATGCAAAAATAATCAACATTTCCAAGTGGCTGTAAGGAGGAAGATCCACAGGAATTCAGCAAGGCTGACTTCAGCCTCTTCAAACAACAGGGTCCTTGACCCCAGAAATGCTGGGGTTTTGTTTTTTGAGCATTTCCCTTTTCTTCTGTGCAGGTATATTAAGGAAAAAGGCCATGGGGTTATCACCAGGCTAAAGTGCAGCACCACAGTGACCTCAGTGGAGCTCTTGCTTATTCACAGCCCTGTTTTCCTCCAAAATCTCTCTTTACTCATGAAGCTGCTCACCATAAAGCTGCCAGGTGGAGGAATGGAAGTTTTGGGAACAAAATACACCCAGGAGGTCAGCAAACCTCCAGAATCAGGAGACACACACCTGCTCTTGTGTGTCCAAACCCACCACGCTGGCCAGGTCTCACTTTGGCAACAAATAGAAAAGATAAATCTGGACTGAAAAGTGTGAATCCTTCTCTGTGTTGGGCATTTTGGTGTGAATCACTGCCATTTGTTAGAGGGAAGGTCCTTGGCTTAGCCCTGGAGCTCTTTCTCCTGGAGCTTGGTCTGTCAGTGATGTGGTGGAGATGACAAATTTATGACATCGGAACGTGAGTCCCTGGAGCCATTGTGACAGATGCAGTACTGCAGACCCCTCAGGCAGTGGGTCTGCATCCCACAGCTGCTCTCTTGGGTTGGGCAGACCTTTTAGGAGCTCCCAAGCTCCATCAGCTGTAGAAGAGAGGTGGCAACCAAAGCTGTCCATAAAATATCTTTTTTCCCAGAGGGTGAGCCATGTTTTTCCAGGTTTGCCCGCAACGCTTTTCCTAGTTTCCATGAAAACAAATCGCAATTTTCATAAACACAAACTACCATCTGGCCCTGGAATGCTGGTGGGTGTTTTTATCTGCCTTCCACGGGATTTGCAAACTGTTGGGAAAATCCTAGCGAGGTGAAAAGGAGAAGGTTTGGCACGGCTCCACGGAGCTGCTGCTCCAAGCCCCATCACTCACACGCCAAGGGTTCAGCTGCCTTGAGAGCTCCAGAGCATCATCCCAGGGAGGCTTTTCCTCACCCTTTCACCTGAAAGGAACCACCCAACAGTTCTCCCTTTGAGGCTGCTCCGGTGCAAGCTGTGCTCAGGGGTGACTCAGTGCTGGGCACGAGCCTGGCACCATCTGCCCGTGGCCATGGTGTTCCCATCCAGGAGCGCAGCACCAGGACAAACCAGCACAGCACTGGGCTCTACAGGCTCCTCACCAGCACAAACCCATCCTCACCTGAGGAGAAGCTCCTCCCTGTGCCCAGATTCACCTAACAAAGCCATTAGCACTGCCATTAAACGTTTAGCTCGGCGTGCTGTCCTACCTGTGAGCGGGGAAGGGCAAAGGCAGGAGCAGATGGGACAGGGATGATTCAGAGCCTGGTGTTACATCCCAGAGCTCCAGCCAGGGAACTGCTTAAATCAAATCAGCCTCAGTAATGAGAAAGGACATAATTAGATGCTTTAGCAGCCGTGGCTGCCCTGTGTGAGGTTTTGCACCATCTCCATGGGTTGGTTTTTCAGAGCAGGGCGAGATTTGGATGAATTGCCTGCAAGGAGTGCTGGATCTGGGCTGTGGGAGTGGAGGGGGCGTCTCCAGGATGATGGGAATTGAATGAACAGGTTTGTGCTCGTGGCAGAGAAGGGTAAAGGGGAAAGCTTAGCACAGATGGGAATTCAGGCACAGGCATGCCAGCATTTTGGGTGCTGGAGAATAGAGGTGGCAAGGGGTCAGCAGAAGTATGGTGGCCTTCAGTTTCTGTGTCCATTCATCAAAGGAATGGTTTGGGAAAGCCTTTGAATTCCCAGAGGGCTCCAGCAAAAGGATTTGGATAGGTCTTTTATCTGTGCTGAGGCTTCAGTCTATCAATGGCATTCCAAGATGACACGGAAGGAAGGAAGTGGCGGAAGGAAGTGGCGGAAGTGGCGGAAGTNGGAAGGAAGGAAGGAGAGACTTGGCCAAACACATTTTATGGAGCTTGTTCAGGTAGGAAATGCTTCCTCCAAGGGTGTCCATCCAGGACAGAGCAGATCATGCTCAAAACCTCTGCTGGAGAGAGAGCTGGTATTGATTAAATATGCACAGGGCCAGAGAGGGAATCAGCACAGCAAACATGAAAATCCTTCATCTTCTCAGGGAATGCACATAACCCACAGATTGCATTTCTTAGCCTGGCGTAAGTTCCCCCTCCCTCTCAAAAGAATCAAATCTTAAATTAAAAGTTCTTGGAAGAGAAATCCCCAGATTTCACAATTCACACAATTCTTGTTTCCTGGCTAGTTGTCATTCCCAGTGCAGGATATTGACATACTCAGATAAGGGTAATTCTGGGGTTCTTTAGGTCTTTCTTGGACTCTGGACTTGTTTGGACATTTAGAAATGGGAGCCAGCACATCTCATTTCCTGCACAATTCTCGTGGGAAGCACCCTCAGCCCAAGGAAGAGACCCTTCCATCAGTCACCGAGGTCCCCTTGATCTGAAGCATGCTGCACAAACACAAGGCAAGGATAAAGAACTGATCTGGTGCTTATCAAAAAGGATTTTTATGCAAAAAGCACCACAAACGTTTGCAGATGAGAGAAAAAAAGAGAGAAAAGTATCAATACGAGCACCTCCTCGGACGCTGCTGCTCTGAGCTGCTGTTTCCTTTCCAGCCCTTTCCCTGCATCTCTGAGACAAAGCAGGAGCACTCTTGTATTTAATAACAGGGGAAATTCAAGTGATTTCCATCAATCAGCCTTACCCAGGGTCTCTGGAGGACTGCAGCTCCTGCTCTCCTCCCCTTCCCTGTTACACTCCAAAACTACTCAAGGAGATCACGTTTGTAGGCTGGCAATTAATAAAGCAATCCCGTCATTCAGAAAAAAAAAGGGAAATTGTGTTAAAGTCAGATTGTGGGCTCAGCTGCTTAACAGCAAAAATGTATGCCAGGCTGGATTTTAGCCTGCTTGGCATTTTTTAAACAAAGCATTGTCCATCTACTTCGACTCAAAGGGCTCCAAAGAGAGAAATAAACGTTTTCCTGGGGCCAGCCTGAAAAAGCTCTTCATCTTGGCTCTGAAAAGGAAGAGCTGAGGATCTGATTGTGCCTAAATGGATCAATTTTCCCCTCCCCTATGAAGTCTATCAAGCTGCCATCTCTTGAAATCTATTTGAGCAGCCTCCTCATCTCTGGTGGCCTCTTTGTGGTGGTACCCCTGAGTACTGGGGAAGGAGAAGAAGTGAGATGCACCAGGGAGCTGGTGCAGGGGGGTTAAAGAATAGAGAAAATGAGAACACACAATCTCTTCTACACTTAGCTCAACATGCAAGAGGAAAAGAAAAATCACCTCTTCCCTTTAGTGAAAGCCATTAAAGAGAAAGAGGGAAGGAGAAAGGAAGGAAGAGGAGAGTCATTACAAGGCTTTGAATCTGGAGGCCTTTTCAATCTGCTACACTGAATGCAGGTTGTCAGCAAAGAAGAAAAGCAGCCGCTCTGCTGATAAGGCAGGGACCAGTAAAACCTGCTGTGCTCCTAATGAATCCTGACTAAGCACTTTGGGAGGGGAGGGAAGGGAAAACCACTGGCTTGGTGGGGTTTGCCCTGTGGTCTGGCTCTTGTCTGAGCCAAGGAGGGACCCAGCAGTTTGTGCAGAACTGTCCCTGGGTGAAAGGGACAGTCCCCGATGGGCTCCAGGGGTACTTTGGCATGCAATGGCTGCAGGAGGCAGCTCCCTTCCTCTTGCCCCTGATTTATCTCCAGCCATGGGGATTGGGGGGAGGCAGCCCTGCTCCTGCATGGGTTTATGTGGGAACTGGGAAAACAGAAACTGCCACAGGCACTGAAGGGTTTGGTTTGCAGCCTTGGGAGAAGCTTGGATGGATGTATGAATGCCATACATAGATATTAAGCAGAAAAATCATAAACTTATGTTTCTACAGTTGTAAGTAAGAATTGTATGGGTAAGATGGTGAAGGGTTTATAGTGCAGTAATGTAATAGTGTGGGGTAGGTTGGGAGTTTGGAAGTTATACCAGAAGCAGATGTGTGAGACAGAAGCCATTGGACAAAAGTATCTGCACTGCAGCAGAAGTAAGTAAAGGTGATAGGTTAGAAAAGCAAAATACACCTTGTGGCAACTGTCTATTGGACTAGAAAGTTCTATAAGTCTTGTAAGAAAGAACTTGTGATTGCTTTGAGCTATGGCCAACTTCCTGCTCCTCTAAAATCTCACAGCCTCTGAGACTATGTGAGCAATGAATCCCTCTGAGCCTGACGGTGGTTCAGGACCAGGTGAAGATGCTGCCATGGGGTTATCCCTGAAGCTTGGGCTTGGGATCTCTGTCCATGATTTCACCTCTTCTTGCAGACCAAGTGGTGAGCTCATTGTGGCAAAGCGTTTCCAGCTCATTGTGAGCTTTTCTACCACCAACCTGAGCCATGGAGTGTGACCGTATTCACAGGTTTCTTGGATGAGGGAAGAGACGAGGATCTGACTCTATGTTTCAGAAGGCTGATTTATTATTTTATGATATATATTACATTAAAACTATACTAAAAAATTAGGAGAAAGGATTCCATCAGAAGGCTAGCTAAGAATAGAATAGGAAGGAATGATAAAGGTTTGTGGCTCGGCTCTCTGTCTGAGCCAGCTGACTGTGATTGGTCATTAATTAGAAACAACCACATGAGACCAATCCCAGATGCACCTGTTGCATTCCACAGCAGCAGATAACCATTGTTTGCACTTTGCTCCTGAGGCCTTTCAGCTTCTCAGGAGGAAAAATCCGGAAGAAAGGATTTTCCATAAAAGATGTCTGCAACAATGGAGTGAGGAGCAGCGCGTGCCTTCCCTGGTGCCCCCATTCCAGCTGTGAGCAGATGTGTGTCCCTCGTGGATGGTCCCATGGAGCCTGTCCCCCTGCAGCCAGCTGGGACAGCAAATGTTCTTGTTCAGGCCCTGACCGTGCTGCCTTCAGCAAAGGCAACTTTTCCTTTTGTGGAGAGAGGGAAGAAAGGGTAGAGATGGACGAGCAGGGATGACAACAGTGGGAATTAGCAGTCCACACAGCCCAGAGATGTGTGTAGTAACCTCTTTTATGTCTTATTCTCGCCCAGGGGTACCTTTATCTTCGGCAGCAAGGAAGGATTTTTAATCTTCTTCACAAAGACAATCTTTGCAGGAGGAGGAAACAATCAGCTTTTATGGGGCTGTTCACTCCTTTATTTATTTGCAAATTCTCAGCAACAGTCAAACTTGAGCAAAGGATAAAAAAAGGGAAACAAAACGAAAAAAATGAAACAATCCAGAAAAGGTGAACAGAAAGATGGGTATTTTTCTTCTTACTGTATCCCACAGAATGAGAAATGAATGTCTTACATGTCTATAAATAATAGCCATCTATAAGTTACCAGCATTGAGATGTAAATGAGGTAACAGTGGGAATTTCATCTCGTTCAGCATGAAAAATGAGTCTCCTGTTCCAGAGGGTTTCAGGACATGCCTTTGAAGCTGCAGACAGACCTTTTGCTGAAGCAGCGAGGCAGGCAGGTGAGCTCCAGATGAGCCCCCTCTGCCACCTGAACATCCCCTCCAGCCTGGCTGGGCTTCCCACCTCTAAAACCTGGAGTGGGAAGAGGAAGGGGCCGTGTGCTGCTGAAAAAGGGATATCTGTAATTCTGCTTGAAGCCTGGGAAGGGGCCAGTCTGGATCTCCTTCCCTCTGGATTGTCCATGTGGCAGGTGTGCAGAGAGGCAAGGGGGCTCTGGGCTCTCCAAGCACCGAGATGTTTTTCCTCTTGATACAATGAGTGTCTGACAGCACTTTGAATCCATTCTTGTCTCCAATTTTCCATCAGAAAGTTAGCATACAAAGGGCTCTTGATGCATCTCCTCATTCTCCATGAGTTTTTCCAGCCCTGGCATACCAATTTCTCAAGCTCCTTATTAACAATTCCGAAGGAGATCCTATTAAACTGGGGCTGTCAAGTTGGGTAGAACCAGCCTCTCTTCATCTGTCAAGGAGTCTCCTCTTGATTCCAACTGCCTTAAAAACACAATGAGACAGAAAAAAAAAAAAAAAAAAAAAAAGAAAAAGAAAAAAGGGGGTAAAAAACACCTCAAATTCACAGCATTTGTTGGGAAAACACAGGTTTTGATCATTGTTCCCTAATTTTATGGAAGCTGCTGTTCATGCAAGGTTAAACCACATAGTTCAGGATTAGGAAATCAGGATCACAAAGGTGAAGATCGATCATAGTCTGGCTCCCTCTGAGAGCTCTTGCCAGGAGATGAAGGAAAAAACCTACAATAAATGAGATTCCCCCAGTGCTGTCACAGCCCTCCTTTTTGCAACAGGTTTTTGTTCACAACAGTATGACTGGAAATATCTTTTTGGAAAAAATTGTATCACACTATTGGAAAGATGCTGCTCCTGAAGAGCTTTGTGGTCTCCACTCCTGATTTCTTACATACCTACAAATGGCATTTCACAGATTCTTGGAATGATTTGGGTTGGAAGGGACTCTAAAGATCATCTTGTTCCAACCCCCTGCCAGGGGCAGGACCATCTTCTTTCACTTATTAAAACACAGAAAAGCAATTAGATCTTGCAGCTCAGACTGTGATTAATCATCCCACAAACAGCATATGGACAAGGAGAAAAGGAATAGTTCCTGAATCATGTGGGATGTGTTCAAGTGGTGAACAAACTGGGATAATGTGGGAAAACATCTGTTGGATTCTGCAGGCTCCCCTGGAGCTGCTATTTAGGGCATTTTAGCCCTGAAACCTGGCCTTGCCCATAAACCACAGGTCTGTGGATGGAGAAATGCTCTAATCTTGGTGCTTTGTGAATGTGGGGTGTGAAGATTCATCCCTGTGTTCCTCAGCAGTGGAAAAGGGAATAACAGCATTTCTGTCCCACTGCTGCTGACCATTCCTTGGAGAAGTCCTCCTCTGGTGCACGTGGTTTGTTCACCATCCACCCGCTGACTTTTTCCTTTCCCTGCCCAATATCTGAGTGCTGCTGTAGTAAATGGTCATTACAAAGCTATAAATAGTTCACAGCACTCCAATTAGGGAGCTGCACTTAATTGCATGGGGTGGGGGGCGGGGAAAGGCAGAGGAAAAAATGAGCTGCTGCTGCAGACCTCGATGAGGAGACCCTCGATGAGGAGACCCCTGAACTCAGCAGAAGGCATCCTCAGGTCACTCCAGGGGCTGGAGAGAGTGGGATGAGATGGGGGGGGGATATTCCCACTGGGTGAGGAGAGAGGGAGGACCTCTTAGAAGACAGAAATAAGTGGTGATGCTGGAGAGTGGGAACAGAGTGGAGGCTTTTGGAGCTCTGACAGCCAAGGCTGACATCAGAGGTGCCTTTTGGGTGTGGATGAGCAGCTTCACCCCTTTCTCCTTGCTGCTGGCATCCCTCTGAGTGAATGAAGCACGGCCCATGGCTCACCTTTCCCTCCAGCCATTCCACACTTGGGGGCAATGTCACACTTTCACAGTGCTCTGCAGTTTCCAGGGGTGTCAGGAGCCAGGGCATCCCTCTGGCTGTGCTCAGCAGCCCAGACCCTGCCAGGGGGCTCAGAGACCCTGGCACAGAGCCCAGAATGCTCCTGTGGGTTTGATTATGACCCGTGGAGCAAATTACCATCCTTGTATGAAGACCAGCAAGCCACAACAGTTTAGGTAGAATGATAGTGAATTTATCACAGGGTGGAAAAGTAGATTTTGGGGGTTTTGGTATGGGGGTTCAGGAGGCAAGATGGAGGGATCTGGGCATGTCCAGCCTTTCTCCTTCTTCTTCTTGGCCTCCGTCTTCTGCTGTGATGGTGGCACTTACAGATTAGTTTAGAGTAGAAGCTCAGTGTCTAACATAGGTGATAGGTGTTGGGAATTAAATTGTAAACATTGTACATGTAGTTTTTAGTATAAAGACATAACACTGCCCTGGGGGCAGGCAGAGTGCCTGAACTGTCCTGTTGAGCGGACCTTGGCAGGGCAGGAGAAAGAATTTTATCGATAAGATAAAATAAACAACCTTGAGACCGAGAAATGAAGAGCTCTGACTCCTTCTTCAAGCGCCAGGCTGGGAAAAGAGACTTTCCAACCTTTCTTGGGTTCACTGTGACCAGCTGAAGATCCCGACACAGGGGATCTGTGCAGAAACCAAGGGGGGAGCTTGGAGGAGGGAATGATGGCTCTGCTTGCCCCCAGAGCTTTGCTGAAGTCATGGATGCTGCTGGGCTCTGCTGAAGGATGCAGGAACCCATCTGGGAGGAGCAGCAACCTCAGGGGCTTTGCCTGCCAACTTCTGCCAGAGTGTCCCAAAAAGCAGAGTGCAAAAACTGCTCTGGGAGCTGGGAAGAGTACTTGAGAGTGTCCTTTTCACATTGCACATTGGCCTTCCTTTCCAACGCCTTTGGAGCAATTTGCATGGCATTACCCACAATGCCTGCAGCTGTAATGCTATTACAGCTTGGCAGCCTCTCTAACCTAATGATGACAAACACTGCAGCAATCCTTATCTGCTCTTTGCCAAAAAAATCCCCAATAATTATTTGGGGTAGAAAAAAAAAATCGATTTTTCTACTCTTTTTTCCCTCTTTTTTCCATGCTTTTTTTCTTGCTTTCAAAAGGCTCAGGAGGAAGGAACTGGAGAATGGGAAGTTTAAGAAAGGGCTGGCCTTGATGCCAACTACAAGGCAGGGAGCACATTGCTAAAGCACAGCCCATGTCCTGCCAGCCCTTCTCCTGCCTTTTTGCCTGATTCATTTATTACCAGCTATATTTCCTTTCATCCACTTTCATCTCAGCTTCAGGGCAGGAACCTGTGTTTGGCAGAAATGCTGCTGGGTGATGGTTTCTTCTAAGTCTGTGTTGATCTCCAGGCTCCCATGCTCATCTTTTGATAGGAATTACATCTCTGAGTGATAAAATGGGATATTCGGTGCCTGAAGATAATTTATGCTTTTCTGGCAATGCTGAGTTGGTGTTTGAACCTAAGAAACCATTCTGGAAACAAAGTCACAGCAGCACGCTGGGAGCTTGCTGAGGTGTGGGAGAGCTATCCAGGTTCCCTTGTGAAGCTGCCCCTCCCTCCTCCTCCCACTCTCTGGCTTATTAATTAACCTCTGTTAATTAAGGCTCAGCTCTCATTGCTAGAAGGTATCGGTGTGTTCAGAGCTTAGCAGGATTAAATATTATTAGATGTTCTTGGATAATAGGAATGCCTCTGTGCTTGGAGCTTTGATTTCTGGGGGCTGGCCTGTAAACTGGAGCTAGAAAACTGAGAGAAAGTTTTTTGTGTGTAGTCATGCCCAAAGTAATGAGTTTGGAGAGAGAGAAAAAGAAATAAATCTGTTTTCAGCAGTAGAACTCTCCTTAACCTCACCTCTGGAAAACAGGGAGCAGCCAGGCGACACGGGAGATGCCACAAGCCAAATGCAGGAGCTTTGTTTGGCTGAGATCAGCTGAAGTTTGCCTGGTTTGTGACCCCTTTGCCACGTGTGCCCAGCACTGAGCCCTGTGGGGCTGCCCTACATCCCAGCCTGGAGCGTGAGCAGGGTGCTCTCATCCCTCTGCCCCTTTGTGTGAGCATCCTACAGGGCAGCAGGAGCCTGCAAAGTGAGCAAACACAATATTTACATCAGCGAGAGCCCCGTGTTTGAGCAGAAGCTAAACAATTGAAAGGGGAGATTGATTTGTTACGTTAAGGGGTAAAGCGGGTCAGGGTTATGAAAAGCTTTAAATCCCATTCACAAAAGCAACATCCCAAATCCCTACGCTGCTCTTTCAGAGCTGGAAATGTCACAAAGAGATAATTCAGGAGGTGCCACATGAAAGTGGCTGGGATGATGGCCACTTCATCCACTTCAGTACAGCTGGACTGGGAGCTGCCGTTGGAATATTCAGCCTGTTTCCAGGTTGTTGGTTGATTTATTATTTATTTTAACTCAGGGGCACAAAGCTGAGAATTTCCCATAAAATAAGAAGCCGGATTCGGAGAGGCAGCTTGTTTAGATAACAATGCAGCAACCTAAAATTGTTACAAAGAGCTTATAAAAGTAAACAAAGCGAGCGTGAGAGAAATTCAAATGCTTCCCTTCCCCCACTGCCCCAGTCAAACTTTTAATTGCCAGGAATTCAAAGCAGCTGTATTTTCTGCTGGAAAAGTGCTCGGTTGCATTTTTATGGCAGCTCCTTTTTGTGTAGGAGCCTCAGGAGCAGGAGGGGGCCCTGCTCCGTGGGTCAGATGGGCTGTGTGTGCAGCAGGGAATTTTGGGGAGGTGTGTGGGGGAAGCCAGAGAGGCTCTGGCTGCCTATTAGGCAGCTCATAATATTTCATGGCAGATAAAAAAAAAAAAAAAAAAAGTTATTTGGCCCTGAGTCATGCAATGAATGGCCTTCAGCATGTTTCACCCATTTTCCTATGAGCAGGCTGTGACTTTTTCCTCCCCAAATGAACCATGACAAGCCCCTATCCAAACAGTAATAATAGTAGTAATAACAGTAATTATCCCAGCAGCAATATTAATCATAAAACCCTTTTTTTTTTTCTTTTTAATTCACTGCTCTCAAGAGCACTGAGATCACACAGCACTCCAGCAGGGCTGCAGTGCAGGGATGCTGCTGCTCCAGGACCTTCCTGGCCAGGAGTTGGGTGACCCAGAGCGTGTCTGGGGTGCCCTGAGAGCCGTGGGGCAGCATTTGGGCATTCCCAGCTGGGGGAGCTCCATGTGCTCAGTCTGTTTGCTTCCAGGGATGCCCTGCGTGGCTGCCCTCTCCCACTCCCCAGATCCCAGCAGCCTTGCTAAGGGGGAATTAACTCATCCTCTGATGCCACTGAAGCCATGCCCAGCCCCAGGTGCTGCTCTGAGGCGCTGCCCTGTGTGTCCCCAGAGCTCTCTGGGGGCATGGACGTGGTGACACACTCATGGAAGGGACAAGGAAGCTCATCCAATGGGAAAGGGCAGCAGGGAGAGCAGCATCCTGGATGCTTTGCCGCTTGGGAGCTTTTGCCCTCCATTCTCTTTTCCCTCTGTTCTCTTTGCCCCTCTGTTCTCTTTTTCGCTCTATTCTCTTTTCCCTCTATTCTTTCCCCCTCTATTCTCTTTTCCCCTCTCTTCTCTTTTTCTCCTCTGTTCTCTTTTCCCCTCTCTTCTCTTTTTCTCCTCTGTTCTCTTTTCCCCTCTGTTCTCTTTTCCCCTCTGTTCTCTTTTTCCCGCTATTCTCTTTTCCCTCTATTCTCTTTCCCCCTCTATTCTTTTTCCCTCCATTGTCTTTTCCCCTCTGTTCTTTTTCCTCCTCTATTCACTTCCCCCTCTATTCTCTTTCCCCCCCTCTATTCTCTTTTCCCCTCTCTTCTCTTTTTCTCCTCTATTCTCTTTTCCCCTCTGTTCTCTTTTCCCCTCTATTCTTTTTCCCTCCATTCTCTTTTCCCTCTATTCTCTTTCCCCCTCTATTCTCTTCCCCCTCTATTTTCTTTTCCCCCTCTGTTCTCTTTTTCCCCTCTATTCTGTTTTCCTCTCTGTTCTCTTTTCTCTTCAATTCTCTCTTTCCCTGTTTTCTTTTCCCCTCTATTCTCTTTTTCCCTCTATTCTCTTCCCCCTCTATTCTTTTTCCCCCTCTATTCTCTTTCCCCCCTCTATTCTCTTTTCCCCTCTCTTCTCTTTTCCCCCTCTATTCTCTTTCCCCTCTATTCTCTTTCCCCTCTATTCTCTTTCCTCTCTATTCTCTTTCCCCCCTGTTCTCTTTTCCCTTCATTCTCTTTTCCCTCTATTTTCTT
>WBNQ01045706.1:0-15133 GCA_013401375.1 Spizella passerina
GGATGCTGAATGAAGACACAATTTAAGAACACGGATAAATTCACATATACAGTACCAGGATGCTGAAGGAAGACACAATGTAAGGACACCGATAAATTCCCAGGTACAGTACCAGGACACTGAATTAAGACAATTCAAGAACATTGCTAAATTCACATATACAGTACCAGGATTCTGAAGGAAGACACAATTTAAGGACACCGATAAATTCCCAGGTACAGTACCAGGACACTGAATTAAGACAATTCAAGAACACTGCTAAATTAACAGATACAGTACCAGGATTCTGAATGAAGACACAATGTAAGAACATGGATAAAGTCACATATACAGCACCAGGATGCTGAATTAAGACAATCTAAGGCCACTGCTAAATTAACAGATACAGTACCAGGATTCTGAATGAAGACACAATGTAAGACCACGCTTTCACTTGCCATGATTTGTGGCTATGAGGTCATTGAGACCAGTCTGCTTCCCTTTTGCCAGAGAAGATTTGTAGCTATTATTTCCCACCCCCCAAGCAATGATCACATGCTGTTTGCTTCAGCTCTGCATGTTGCAATACCTCAATGAATAATATACAAGGAGCAGAAAATAAACAAGCCCACTGTGCCCGGGGATAATGTGTGGTGTGTTTTTCTTTAGGATGATTAAATGTGAGTGCATGTCATAGGATGTAGGGCTTGCTCTGCAGGAGGAGGAGGGCACACAGCTCTCTCCAGGCAGGCGAATGGCCACGGAGAAGGTTAAGGGGGCCCCCAGGCAGCCCCAGCATATGCACTGCTATTCCCTGGCTGCTCTGGGCTCTCTCCAGACACAGACACTCCATGGGCTCCTGGCTCACACCCCACCCCTCCCACACCTCAGAGTTGCTCTGAGGACATCAGATTCCCACCACAGAATGGGAAGCTCCATTCTCTGCCAGCCTTTCACCAGCCCTCTGCTGATGCCTTCAGTTTGAGCTTTCGTATTTTTACATTTTGTACTGTGTGACTCTGAACTCCATACAAAGTGTTAGCAAGTTCTCCTCACAGTTGAGTCTCACAAAACAATCCTTTTCCAGGCCCAGAATGAACTTGTGTCAGACTGTGCATTCCAGATAAATGCTCCCAAACCTAAAGCCAATCCTCTCTGTCCATAACAGCAAGTCACACGGGCAGCTACCAACATCCCCCATTCCCATCCCTGTCTGCTGCCCCTCTCAGCCAGGCTCATTTCTGAGCAAAGAAACACAGCCCCAGATTTCAACAAGCTTGCTGCTCTTCAACTGGCTTTTCAGGAAAATAAAGAGAGTGACAAGGACCTTCAGAGAGTGATCCCCACTCCCATTCACCCAACAAACACCCAGCTCACTGCCTCTGCAGTTCTTCTTTCACCACAGCTATGTTTGTTGTGTGCAAAAGTATTCTGTTTCTACTACTTTGTGTAAAGGGATTTTCAATAGAAGGGAAGTAAGAACATCAGAAAATACTTCCAGCACAGAGGTTTCACTCAGTAAACAGGTGTCTGGGAGATTATCTCGCCAATTTAACCAAAGCTGCAAACACCACAACGGTTCTGGGATGACTAAAATCCCCCTTTTTTCAAATAAAAGCCTTTTATCTGCCAAGCGACACTTCCTGTTCTAAAGGCTATTCTCCTCGGTGGTTGTCAACTATGTATTAATCTAATTCATATAAGCCTTAGAAATAAATTCTTTCATGTGCAGAATCTTTTGGGAAACTGATTCCCTGAGGCTTTAGAGAGCAATTGTTGCTTATCACCGTGGAAATTTCCACTGAATTTAAAGCCTGGTAACAAGTTAAAAAAAGATACATCAAATTTTTCAGTGATTAACAAGTTTCCCAGTCTTTGTCATCCTCAAAGGATTTTCATCTGATCGGTAGGGAAACGGCTAAAAATGAAAATAAAAGGGAAGTGATCTGACCCAGTAAGGCAGCTCCTGTGTTCCCACTCCTGTCCAAAATAATGGCACTGACTTCTAACAGTCCCTTGCAGGCAGCAGCAATATCAAACACCTTGGGCTTTATTTAAAGGACAAATGTGCTGCCAAAGACAAACACTGCTTAACTGCAAGTGGATAGTTAAACCCTCCCTACAGAGCTCTCCTAACAAAACCACTCTGTGTGTGGGAGAGGCAGGCTCTGCCAGAGCACTTACAGAAAAGCAGGTAATTGAAGTTTTTCTACATTCAAACTCCATGCCTGCGCAATAAAAACCTGATTTTAAAAGCGCCATAAAGCAGAGAAGTTTTCTGATGCCCGGCTGTCTGTCACAGCACAGAAACAGCCCTGCTAAAGCAGCACTTTTGTACCTTGCTGCACACCGTGGGCCTGTGATAAACGGCACTGCAGACACGCTGGAAACCTGCCCGTGACGGCGGCTTTCCATCCCGCTCACAGCGTGCAAAGAGGAAAATAAGGAAAATTTCAGTGACTAGGAGCAACCTTCATTGGGACCAGCTTCAAATCAGCTGAGACCCATCCCACATCCCCAACATCTTTGCGTGCCAGAACCACGCCCGGCCAACCTCCTTACCTGAGGATGAACTGATCCACCGTGGAATTGTTGGCAATCGTCACGTAAACATTCACAACCTCGCCCTGTTTGACGGGCTTGGAGGGCAGCCACACCACCACGTTGCTGTCCAGCCGCAGCTCCGTGAGCTGGGAGGCCTCCTGGCCGCGGTAGAGGCTGACAGAGCCAATCCTCCGCAGGTGGGACGTGCTCTCATCCACACCGCCGTCCTTCCCGGGCCGGATGGCGTTGCCCTTGCGGAGATCCTCGGCCGTGCACTCGCCCTTCTCGTCCCCGGGCTGCACCGTGTAGTAGAGCTCCACGGGGCTCCCCTCCAGCTGCTCCGCCGGCTTCTTGCGGCCCGTGAGCACCGTCGGGGGGCTGAACCAGCTGGGCAGCAGCTCCAGCTGCGCCACGCACAGCCCCAGGTCCCCGCGCAGGCGGCAGCTGCCGCGCACCTCGCGCGTCTCGCGGAAGGCGAACACGCGCAGGCAGGGCAGCCGCTCCGCGGGGCTGTACTCGTCCCAGTCCCTGCCCACGATGTAGAACAGCACCTGCACCCGCGGCTTGCTCAGGTAGATCTTGCTGCTCAGGATGTAGGCCTGCAGCTTCCAGTTGTAGGTGAACTTGTTGGCCGATCCAAAGGGATTGGAGGACAGCATTAAGTCCTGGGGCACCGGCTGCTCAATGGAAAAAGGCCCGTAGCTGGCGTTTAACACGGGCGGGCTCTTGGATTTGTAGATCAGAAAGGATTCCACCCGGGACTGCAAGCTGGAATTCCTCATGAAGTCCTGGTTGGCTTCTTTGAGGAAGAAAGACGTCTCGGCGTTGAAGAGCCGGTAGCTCACAGGCAGGTACGTTGGTAACGAAGAAAATCGCTGATTATTGTCCAAGACCGCTCTGCACTCTGTCACTAGCAAAAGAAAAGGTGAGTTAGACCAAGCCTGCTTATGGACTCAATGGGACACTTAGCACAACTCCAGTGCTGAGTTAGGGACAAGCATTATTCCATGCAAAGAACATTTACAGGGTAGCTACATGTTTAGATAAAAAATAATTCTTTTCTGCACTACATTTGCAAAAGAAAATATAATGCAGCATGTCAGAAGAGCCCAGTGACCAACAGCCTCAGGGATGCTAGTCACCAGCCTGCAGGAACAAAGGCAGCTTCTCTTCTAGGTGCAAAGAAACTGCTTTTCTAAGGACACTCAGACAACCATTTCACGCTCTCTGTCAAGTAACCTTGCTCTTGTATTACTGTGCCAGAAACAGTCCATATCTCTGTGGTAAAATACTGACAATTTCCTACGTTCTTTAAATGCAGATGGGCATCACAACCCAGAAGTATTTCAGCAAGTGCTAATATGTAAGATGCACACAGAGAGAACCAGCACGTGCTGGCCAATTTCAGGTTTCAGCTGAACACCAGATCCCTTTTTGACCTAAATGTTTTCCTGTTAAGATTAACAACACACTGCTGAAAGGCAAATGTACTGTCTAAATTAGGGTAGATAACAGTGGAGAAGGGTTCAAATACACGTTGATTATGTCATACAGCTTACAACCCCTCTCTTTAACCCCTGCTGAAGGGATTGGCCATAGGTACAAAAGGTAAACGCATTTAGTGCTGGACTTCTTGAGTACTGAAAAAGCAGAGCTTGCACTCAGCTCCAGGTTTCTCAGGAAATCCCATCAGAATCAGGAGTTAAGGTTCTGTGCATTAAGGTTCTGTGTAGGCTCAGCTCTCTAAAGAACAAAGGTAACCACAAGGACAACCCAGAATGCAGAGATTCATCTGGAGCTCAGAACACCTGAGGAGCCCAAAACACCCCACAGACTCTGCCTCACCACCTTCCCCACACAGGGCTGCAGCCCGGGGACTTCTGCAAGTCACATCTGCTGCCCTGGCATGTCTGGCTGCTAACGTGCTAATTATGCAGTCAGATTTAATTAAATGTTTTCAAGTAAGGAACAAACAATCGATACCTGTCATGACACCAAATGGCTGCTGACAGACAACCCCAGTGCAGCCCTGTGGAGTGTGCAATGCCAGAGCACAGGGAATGAAGAGCTTTGGGAGGCAGGTGTGAGGTAATTAAGAAAAGAAGGAGACAAATGTAGAGGAGGGGGAAATCAGAACTCTCAAAGGACAGCAGCCATAAATTTGAAATAAGGAATTAAGATGTGTTCACTCATGTTTAATTCATGAGCCACCGTGGAACTGTTCTCCTAACTGAGCAAACTGCCATAACTGGACAGAAATTGAAACAAAACAAAATGAAAAGGTAAAAAAAAAAAGGAAAAGAAACAGTGAATTAGCAGCACAACACCCTCTCTGTCAGGCAGAATCGCATTAAAACATAAAACATCAGTTTAGCCCACTGTTACAGCCCTGCGAAGCTCCAGCCCTTGGCACACAGTTTAATTCTGCTGAAAAAGATGTTACAAATGCCCCCTCCTGAGCTGATCGATTTCCCTGACCTGAGCCTGTCAGGATTCCATCCCTAGGTGCTCTAGCACTTGTAAAAGGAACGCAAGGAAGAGCCACTTTGGGCCATGGACCTTTCAAGGGAAGAGGAAAACCCACAGATGTCTTTGGTGCAGCAGCAGAACAAGAGCCTGGATCACAAATGCAAGAATTTCCTCTCCAAGCCCCTTCACCCACCCTGGATGAGCCTGCTGGGACGTGCCCACCTCCCTGCAGCCCTCTGCAAAAAGCAACCACTGACCCATTCTGTGCCAGATGCCACCATGGTTTGCAGTAAAACACCTGGCTTGCTGGACAAGAATTCCTTGGAGGCCAGTTGAGCAGTGAGAATTTCCTTCCTAGGTGTCCTGCAGCTCAGCCCTGTGGTTCCAGAGGGCAGGGCTGTGCTGAGGGGAAGCACAGCAACACTTGGGGAAGGAAAGCACAAACTGGTTTAAGCTCCCAAGTTTTCTGAAGGGTTTCCATGACCAGGGATTCTCCAGACACGGCCCCACTGCTCCGGAGGGAATCCCTGCCTTCCCCAGAGCCACACAAATCAGAAATGAACTCAGCAGGCTGCACAGACAAGTGAAGTCCTGTGATTCCAAAGGGTTGCTGGTCAGGATCTAAGCTTGAGACTCAGCAGCTGTTTTTGTGCAATTCCCAGGACTTTTGCTGCAGCACATTATCCTCAGACAGACAGTGGGCTCATTTTTGCAGGCACTTCATTTATCCTGGGCTAATCATATGCATGAGGTATGCAGGACTTGGCCCAATATTAAGAGAAAGTCGTGCAACTTCTGCCTTGAGAAGCTGAACACAAACAGCAAAACCCATGTGGCCAGACTGACAGCAGAAAGAAAAAATGCTTCACTTTTTATCGTAGTCAAAAGATTTCCACCCACTTTCATACCATACATAATGGATTCCTCTATTTCTATACTGAAGGCTGTACTTTTGACAATTTATTTAAGCACTTTAAGCCTTTTACTGATAAAATTGGTAGTTAAAATTGTCCATTTTATTTTTAGAATACCAACACTGTGCATCAGCAACTGCAGGCCATCACTTAGGGGATTTGTTCTATTCTCTTCATCTCTACCCAATAACTTTCACATCCTGGTATAATTAATTACCTGCATTTCCAGAGAACACTTTTGTATGCTTAATCAGCTCCGTTTCAAAGTTCTTTAATTTATCAGAGAATCTATTTAAACAAGATGCCATGGGTTTTCCTGAGTTTCTCAGCACAAGTTATTATTTTAAATAACCATTAAGCGGTGTTTACTTTATCTACCTGAAAAACTAACTTTTAGAAAGCAGCTCTGCCTATCAGTGCTTTCAGGTGCTCCAGAACAGATTTTTGCATTCTGAAATGCTTTACCCCTTTCCATCACCCACCAGGAGTCACAGCTGCCCAGAGATGAAGCCCTGCATGGAAGAGGTTAACAACCATCAAACAAAGCCAGTATCAGCCAAGAACAAAAGCGAAGGCTTACAAGTAATTATTTCTTCTTTGTAACAGCCTGGTGACTTTTTAATCCTTCTTCTGGCATCATATGCCTCTGCAGCACTTCATCTGAACCCAAGCAGGCATCTGCTAAGCACATCACTGGCTCCAGTGTGACAGAGCAGCTCAAATTCCTGCAACCCAGCGAGCTCACTGGATGGGAAACAGCAGCTTCTGATCTGTGGTATTATTATTAGTTCTTGGATTCCAGCATAAGAGGAATTTTCTTTGGGGGTATTTCACATGGAGCTGGATTCACTGGAACAGTCATAAAAGCTTAATATCTTGGAGTTGCTCTTTTATGAGCTTGGTTTGAAGTGACTTTCTTTCGGGCAGGGAATGAAGAGCTTAGCTCGTGGGTGGGTGGGAGATTACTGGCCAATGGCCACGGATCTTCAGTGCCTGATGCTGGATGAGCCTCTGAGCTTCAAGGCAGCCATCTGCCTGTCCCCAGCCAGGAGGTTCTGGGCCAGGCAAGTCAGTCAGGAGCACAAGACATCTGCCCACGCAAAGGAGGAGAGATGTGAGAAGCCTTCCTGCACCTTGCCTGCCCTCAGAGGCACATTTATCATTGTCCTTGCAGGAGACAAGCCAGAGGAAAAGAGCAGAACAGATTCCAGTGCCTGTGTGTCCTCCTGCAACCCTAGCACAGCTGGAGCTCCCACCAAGAATTCTGTCACTTTTAAGGCAGGATCTTCTCCCTCCTTTTTCCAACTACCTTTCCTCCATTCCTGAACCTAGCTATCATTGAATGCTGCCCCATATTCATTTTAATTTTTGTTCCAATTCCATGCCACCAGAGTTTTAAGAAACAAACCCCACTCAATGTTGTTCACAGCACCACCATCACCTAAAATCCTGCAAATGCTGTAAATTATCATCCCTGTTCCTTCCATGGACACCCATTCCCACCTGCCCCTGTACCCAGAGGAGCACCCAAGCATGCCCTCACAAAATCCCCATCCTTGGATTCTCTTCTGACTCCATCTCCCCCTACAAACCCGTCCTGCTCCTGCAGAGCAAATCACATATTCCAGCTCAGGAACTGCAGAGCAGAATGAAAGTAGGAAAGATTCACTTCAATCAGCACAAATGCTTCCTTCACCCAAAATGTCAACAGCTCTGTTTGCTGGTTCATTTTCCCTTAATTTTCTGTGCCAGCACCACACTCAGTCACATTTAGTGGCTTCACAGTGTATGAGATCTTTGTAGCAATGTTTTGCTCAGAACTAGAGCTCAGCAAATACATTCACTTAGACCTCAGGATGACCTTAGCTGTACTCTCATCCCCTCCAAGCTCCCTTTTCTTGCCTTCTAGAAACAGGAGATTTTGCTGATGGAAAGGCTGAGTGGAATCTTAAACCAAACAAGCTCAGATTGAGGATATGGAGCAGATTTTAGACTGTGAGGTTGATAAAATACAGCAACAAAGGGAGCACTGGCTCAGCCATGTCTTCCCATCCAGATTCCCCCCTGACAGGCACAACTCAGACTCTCACTCCCCTCTGGGTTAAAAGTGCAGTTCTGTGAGCATCCCAAACATCAGCTGGGAGCAGGGCACCTGCAGAAGCCACAGCTCCCCACGTGTGCCCACCAGAGCTGCCTCCCCATCCTCTGAGGGGCTCTGGGACTAATTGCACACAGGCAATGTCAAGTGTCAAATGCTTACGGTGACCAATTTGTGAAGCTAAAAATAAGCTCTGCAAACCAATCTGGCCAAGAAATCCACAGAGCAAACATCTGAGGGAAATTGCAGCCTATTATCAAATGTTCTGCGAGCACCTGGTGAGGGCAATTTCATCAAACAAAATTAGTGCTAACAAAACTATTTTAGCAGTTCTTCTTTGAATCCAGAGGTCCCTAAGCTGAAAGCTGGAGCCCAAGGATAGGTTTGTACCTGCAGGGTTTTGCAGACTGACCTGGGATGGGATATTCCTACTCACATCCATGGGAGTACAGAGGCTGGTTGGTTACCAGACATATTTCAAGCCCAGGTATAGACACACAGTCTTTTTTAGCCTAGAGTTCAATTAAACCACATTGCAAAGATTTTTGGGAGACATTATAATCAGTTATTGTGAACAAATTCCCCATTTTATTTCAGTGGGAGATATTAACTTCATTCATTCAGTATACTGTTAAATGAAAAACTGCAATAATATTCTATTAAATAGACTTCTCTCACATTTTGAGAGCATATCCTTAATGAATTTATCCTTTGAACATTACCACAGATCAAACCTTCAGTGGAGTCCTACAGACAGCACTGGATTCAGTACAGAAGTGAACATTTGCCCCTTCCTCTCCAGCAGAGGCAGCACAGTGGCATTGCAGAGCTGTCAGAACACGACAGGCACCTAAAGCAGGACTGAGCCAAGGTACACCAGCAACCTCTGCACTCTTGAAAACACAAACAATGGGATGGGCACTGAAACTAAATGACAGGAATGCCAAGGGGATAAAAACCATTTCAAACAGAGCATGGCTGGATGCTGGAGCTCATTGCCAGGGAACTCCCCCAGAATTAACAGGGTGATCGCTGCCCATCCAGAGCAGTGCCATTAACCACATGTAAAACTCCTTGTTTCACTTGCATCGATTAGAAGCCTGGATTAGACCTCTGCATTCTAAAGCCTTATCCAACATCTGTCAGGTTGTTCCATTTTCCTCAGGATTACCAACACAACAGACACGTGTATAAACCACAAATAGCTGCTTGGGAGGCACAGCCTTTTCACCAACAGGAAAGAGAAGCTTTAAAATCTATTTTGGAAACACAGAACTCTCAGAAAACTGCACATCAGAAAGGCATTTCCAATATTTTAATAACAGCCTCCAATGCTCTTTGCAGTTCTGTACATGCCCCCCTTTGGCTGCCAAAATACCAAGATATCCTTATATTACAGACCTCTCTTCTCTCTGACCCTCTGCTCACAGAGCTGCGTTACTGAAAGGCTGCCTGACATTCAGGACTGAAATCTATAAATGGTTTTCTCAGACTGGCTGATGACCTTAAGAGTCTGTAAAACAACAGTGTACATGCAAAGGTCAGTGAAGATTTCCGGAATCACTCCCCCTCCCAGGGCTGCCATTCCCAATTGTCTCCACTGCCGAGGCCATCTGACCTATTTAAGCCACTTTGCTGTGTGGAACCAAAGATAAATACCTGGAACCTCCAATTTCCACTGATGAAAGCTTTTGCTAAGAGAAAAGGGTTGGGAAACTTCTACACAGACACTATGCAGGTTGTGTGCTGGCCAGAGGCTGCAAATGTGAGCAGCACACAGTGGGCAAAATGTCACACGCGGGCCTCTGAGGCAAGCAGGGCTGCAGGGATTGGGGGACACCCCATGGATCCTACAGCCACCCATTGGGGCACACCCCACGGATCCTGCTGGCCCCATTGGGGCACACCCCACGGATCCTGCTGGCCCCACTGTGGCACACCCCACGGATCCTGCTGGCCCCACTGTGGCACACCCCATGGATCCTGCTGGCCCCACTGGGGCACACCCCACGGATCCTGCTGGCCCCATTGGGGCACACCCCATGGATCCTGCTGGCCCCATTGGGGCACACCCCATGGATCCTGCTGGCCCCATTGGGGCACACCCCATGGATCCTGCTGGCCCCATTGGGGCACACCCCATGGATCCTGCTGGCCCCATTGGGGCACACCCCATGGATCCTGCTGGCCCCATGGTGGCACACCCCATGGATCCTGCAGGACAAAGCAAAGAGCACCTCAGCCTGTCCTGCCTGATAGCTGGAGAGAAGAGGAGCATTCGGGACACTGGATTTTATTCCCAGCTCCATCACAGACACATGGCAGGCACAGAAACCTCTGCAGGCCAGGTTCTGGCAGGGAAATGGCAATGAGAGCAGCTATCGTTCAGTTTGATTGACTTGCAAGTCAAAACCACGTGGAGTTCAGCACACAAAAGGCCAAAAAAACATTGTCTGTCTGGGGGTATTTCTGGGCTTTAAAGCAGGCAAAAACAACCCAGTGTAATCACAGAGTAGGGGAAAAGCAGACAGTGTGGTCAGTATTTTCTACCTTCAGCAGCGCCTTTTCAGAGACCTGCACTGCTCATCCACCGAAGAAATCTAATTTTCATGGCAGTACAATTCTATGGAACACATTTCTCTGCAGGGGATGTATCAAATTTAGCCTTACAGGATGGCTCACCAAAGCCTCCCCAACATTTTAAAGTTTGGCCAGAATGCCATAATGATTGAAATACACGAATATCACAGTTAGTTGGGTTTGGTTTTTTTTAAAGTTCTCAAGTGTCATAAAAATGGGAACACGCAAGATGTAAGTTACAAACTTGAACAAGTTCTGGCCTTGGCAATGAATCAATTCCTTGTCCTGTATCTCCTTCTCCAGTTTTTAATAGCTCTGTGCTTTGCTCTGCTGTTCAAGTCTCTGTCAGATGCTGATAGGCACTCGCTCCTCTGTTTAGACACTGAATTGCTTTGCACAGCTCCTTGTTTAAAGAGAGATTAGGGTCCTAGAGCCTGAATGGGGCAATTTGCTCAGCACTCGACTGCCACAAAAACCAACAAGAACCAAGAGCACCAAAGAGCTGAGACCTGTACAGGATGAAGCTTTCAGCTGCAAAAGCGTAGAAGGAGGACACAGAGGACTCAATAAATGAATTACAATGTTCTTCCCCCTTACCATCCAGAAAGAAATAAAAAAGAGTATTTTTTCTTGTAAATAGGTACTAATGAAAAAGAAAGCCAGCCAGCAGCATGAACAACAGGACTTTACCTCACATAGAGGATTTTATCTCACATTTCCCACACTGAGACCCAGCCTGCACTGGGCTCTGCATTACACAGCTACAAGGGACATTACTCAAGGAGCCAGGTATAGCCTGGCAGGGAGTAATGCCAGGGCTGAAAAGGAAAAAGGGCTTTCCTGCAATCACACCTGAGCCAGGCTTCCCTGGGGTATGTAACACATACACTTCTAGCACACATCTTGATACCTTCCTCACTGGAACTCACTTCTCAGGGCTGGCATTGCCAGGGCCCTGGGCTCTGCTGGGCATAAACCCCTTCTGGCCTCTGCTCCCACCTCAGCAGCCCAATGCCCAACAGCTGCAGTCATTTCCCCATTACCTAGACAGGGAAGTGAGGCAGTGAAGCTGAGTTTTCCAGGAGGCTCTAGCAGAGCTCAGCACAGAAAGCAGCAGGAGCAGGGACAGGGCACTGCGTGGGCAGCAGGTGACAGCACCAGGGCACGGAAGGTAAGGGGATGTAAGAGCCTTGCTGCTGATGGATGGGACTTGGCAAGGCAAGGCAGCAAGTGCTGCCAAGATTAGACTCCAGTCTGTCAGCTTTTCCGAGTGGGAACCAAGAGCCCCAACCTCCGCTGCCTGGCGGCTCCTGGAATCTGCAAATTCGGTGTAAAACATCTAAATCATGGAGAATAAAAGGCCCTGGAAGCACTGGCTTGGATCAGCATTCACTGTTGCAGAATTCCACTCTCAGGAAAGCTTCACCACTGGTATAAATCAATAAAGTTTCATAGAAGACAGAAAAATCACCATGTGCTATACCAGCGATGGTTCACTCCCAAAAACATCTTTTAATTGCTTCTTGAAAAAAAAGTTTATTATTTATATGAAAATTTAATTTAAGAGTAAAGCAGCCACTTATCCTTCTTTCCTTTCTCCTCCTCTCCTTCATGAAGGATTTAGAACACTAACAGATGCAATGCATGCACATTTTTAATACTTGCATGCATTAAACAGTTGCTTGTATGCAAACTGTGATTTAAACCATGCCAGAATATCCCAATATCCTGGCTACAACCCTGCTAATCATCTCCATTTCAAAGATGCAATGAGGATTTATGAGAAGATTAATTGAGAAAGGAGGCTGAGGGGGTGGGGGACAGCCCTGCCTGTTGGGGAAATGAACTCAGCATCACCTTTAACCTCCAAGCAATTCTTTGTCACAGAGCACAAAGCGACTCATCATTCCAGAAGAGCAGCAGGACAG
Source organism: Spizella passerina (assembly GCA_013401375.1). NCBI lineage: Eukaryota > Metazoa > Chordata > Aves > Passeriformes > Passerellidae > Spizella > Spizella passerina. Next base: position 12,513 of record WBNQ01045706.1, read on the forward strand.
AAACCAAGCGGAAATTTATCTGGTTAAACACCTTCTTTCCCAGGGATTAATCAAAAGGGATGGCTGGAGCGCTGGTGTCTTTGTGCTCCCAGCACCTCCAAGGGCTGTGTTTAAAGAGCCCTGGCTGCTGCTAAGAGAGCAAAGGCCACTGTGGCTCCTGGGGTGAGCAGCTCCTCCCCAGAGCCCAGATTCTGGCTCTCAATATCCTGTCCTGGCTCAAAAGCTTTGTGGGAGCAGCCAGCTCTGCCCTGGGTTTGGTGAGCCCTGGCAGGGAGGGAAGGGGCTCCCCAAACCCCAGCCTCAGCCCTTCTGGCATCTCTTCTTCCCACCTCACCCACACCAGAAACAGCGGGGAGAGCAAAGTGCTTGTGGTGCTGCCAGTGAGAAGGGGGAAGGCAAAACTACAAAAGGGAAAATGAGATCCAGAAGTGGGAATCTTCCAGAGGAACACAAGCAGACCTGACAGAATGCTAAATCACAGTGAGAAAGCGCAGCAGAAGAATGATGAACACGTGGTTTTAATTCTGTTTTTAAGGCAGAGAAATGATTGAGAAGTCTCTCTCTAAAGTCTCTTTTATTTGCACTAATGCCTTGCTATAACCTGCCCAGGAAGGGCCAAACCAAAACGCTCCACCAGTGCCATACCTGAGCAAAGTGTCTGGGAGAACACTTTGGCAATTCCAGCTCTGGAATTAGGATGCAGAAGCCATGGGACCAAGTTCTGCTTTCCAAGATGAAGTTTTTACTAAAGGAGTACATTCAGAAGCCAGAGATAAAGGCCTGCCCAGGATGAAGACAAGCACCTGGATCCATTTATGTTCAAAGCACAGCAACAGTGCTGCAGCTCCAGGGAGGGCATTAATGCCAGAGGCAAAGCTGTGCAGCTCTGAAGGTACATCAGAGAAATTCTGTGTTTTCTGGGGTGGGTGGAAAGCACAATCCTACCTTGCTGCTTCTTCTCAAGCGTCCTTAAAGTCATTGGCAAAGACAAATGACAATGACGGATGCCAGCTTGTTATGCTGAGCACCACAGAACTGCACAGAGCAAATGACTTGCACCATCTTTTTAAGAGGTTGAATGTGTCGTGCTCCTAAAGTGCTGTTGTGCTCAAGAATCACTGAGAGCTGCCTGCAAATCAATGCAATAGAGCCCTGCTATACATTTTGTAAGCCCTATTTTTATCCTTTCCTAATATAACTTCCAAACCTTCCTCCTCCCCCACGTCCCTGCCACAGATCCCTAATTCACACAGCCAAAAACACACAGTGCCTCCTACAATTTTTCCAACATGTGCAGTCCTTAACAACAAATTTAATTTCTTCCTTTCTTTGAAGCTCATCTTCATTCAGCCTGGCTCCAAAGGGAAATTAATGAGGGCTCACTGAATATGTTTACATAAGATCTCCTCCAAATTTCTGTTATTAAGCATTAGGAGTGTTTTTATCTGCCCTCTAAGGGGCTGATGTGTCTGGCCAGAGATGTCTCAATGCAATGTCTGCTGTCCACTCACACCCTGCTGGCTTTGCTGCCAGCAGCCACAGCAGCCCTGCAGCAGGGGCTGGGTGGCAGCTGGATAAAAGCTGATTTCAGCAGGAGTTCACAGCCACGAGGGGCTGGCACAGCAAGGCACTCCCAGGGGTGAGGGGGCTGTAGGGCCTGGCTGTCCCCATTGTCACCTGGCTGTGACCCTGTGCCCAGGGCCTGGCAGAGCTGTGACACTGCTGTGGTGACACAAACCCTGCCCACACACCCACTGTGATCCACACACACTGAGCCAAGCTGGGCCCCAGCTGCTCACCCCAGCAGCCTCTGTGCTGCAGAATTCCATCACTGATGTGAATTTCAGTTCCTGGTGGACTCCACAACCACTTCTTGGTCTGTGACATTCAATAGAGGCTTTGGAGTGAGACAAAATCCTTCTGTTCACTCTTATGGACACAAAAGAAATAATACAGTTCTTTGTGTACCAGCACAAGGAAACTGCTGCATGCACAAGCACAGGTAAAACATGTATTTGTGCATACACTCTGCAGGACAAACTGTAAATGCAGCTCCTGAACTGACTCTCAGGCTGACACACGGTGCTGAGCAGGGCACGGGCTGGTTCCTTCTCCCTGTCTAAGTGTGCTGTGCTGCTGTCACACATCTGGCTGCACTAAACCTGGGCTCTATGGCTGCTGGAGCTAGACAATGGCATTGCAGCAATGATTAAAGATGCCTGTGGCTTCTGGGCAGGCAGGAACAAAGGAAACCCTTCTGCTGGAAGAGGGGTTCGATAAAATCCAGGCTGTCTCCACTCCTGCAGTTCAGTCTCCTTCATTAGCCAACAAAGCAATGACTCCAATTCACGACAAGAAAAGGAAACTGATCATCCTGAGCAGCTTCCAGTGCCTCTCCTGCAGTTCCTTTTGGCTCCATGTCTCCCCAGGTAACCCTTGCCAGCTAAGGCAGAGTGCTACAAGAGCCATTACATCATCCACATTCAAGAACCAAAACTTCCATAGGGATCATTTTTCCTTCAATAAAGAAATAAAAAGCTAATGCCACCCTGAATTCCCAAAGTGCTGTATTAGCACTCTTGTCAGCTGCAGGGCTTTTGGACTGCTATACATGTATTTTT
>WBNQ01045710.1:0-13907 GCA_013401375.1 Spizella passerina
GAAATGTTCACAGTCCCAACAGATCTGTTTGTCCAATGAGACCTTTTTCAGTTTAGTCACATCATCAAAGTCTGCATGTCCCAAAAATACCCATTCATATCTCAATAATTCTTGGAAACCCCAGCACAACTCTCTGACATACATAACAGTATTATGTTAACTGTCTGGTCCCTGCTTTGATCAAGTTCCTCCAGGGAGTCATTAATTCCTGGAACTAAAGTAACAAGCAACACAAACGTCAAATACTAAACTAGGTCGTAGGTGATAGTTAATGGAAAGCTAATATCACTCATGGTTTCCACAGTCAGCATTGCAAAAGTCAGCAAGATAAACAAAGGCAAAGGTCCAAAATCCTCTGGTTCCTCAGGACATGGTGACCCCCACATGTCCCCCTCTGAGTCTTATCTGTCCTTAGAGAACATGTGAGTGTGATGGAGCCAAATTTGTCCCTTTCTGCTTTTCACACAGGTAAAATACACTGGGCTTCAGAGCTCCTAAGGTAGTTCATTGTTAGCAGGGAAGGAATAGAGGAAGACAACAAACAAAGGAAAGATATCTAAAATACCTCTTGGATTATAATTATTTTGATTTTGAGACATTACATCTAAAACAAGGTCTAATTCTCAAGCAGCAACACCACATTTTCACTCACCTTTTCCTTACACTATGTATGTTGGTACCACAAGTAATTATCCCTCCTACCAGTCTTCTTTTTCGTATACTGAGGTCAAAAAAAATGAGCCAAAAATCTCTCCTTTTACTACTTTGGAACCCAAACCTAGGGCTAAGGTCCTGCAGAATGAAAATGACATCTAGGTCAAACAAACAGCTTGCATTAAGCTGATGCACTGTTGAGCTATTTTTGCTACTGCTGAGAGAAATATCAGATTTGGCACTGAGGGATGTAGGCCTTTGGCACCTCCCACCTCCCTCCCATGCTGGCAGATAGTGGCCCAAACACCTACCTTAGGTTCTGTTTACTGGAAACCAGCTCTGATTACCTGATTTGATTTTTTTTTGCAATCTTAGTCCGTGAACTGAGCAGCTGTGAGTGATACCATAAGATCTGTTCCCCTGGAGGACTTTTTCTGCCTGCCTGCAGGAGTGTGCTTGATTAACTTGCCCGTGTCCTCTGGGTCACTGCTCTCAAGAGGACAAGGACAGAGAGTTCTCACAACGTGGCCCCTCTTCAGGGCTCACACACAGAGCTGTTGGATTGTTTGGACTGAGAAAACAAGATTCATCCTGCATTCATGCAGGAATAGGGAAAGCAAATTGTGAAGGTGAGATGAAAAGTAGCAGCCAGGGGTTCTGATGCTGACTGCTGGAAGAGAAAATTCTTATCAAGACACACAGAGGATGAGAACAATGCAAGTAATGCAAGCAAATTAAAAGAAGCCCTTTTGACTTCATATTTCATTTTGGGTCAAACTGCACAAACAGATCTTGGCCCTCTGCCAGCTCATCTACCCACAGCAGCAGCTCTTGGGTGGCTGCACTTGCCAGCTGCAACTTCCAGCGCCCTTGCTAACTTTCATCAGTTTCCTTCCTCTCTTTTTATTCCCCTTTCTGTAATTTCATTGGTGGTGTTAAATGAGTCTTGGATCACCACACAGTTCAGCAAAGAAAATTGTCCCAGTTTAGTTTTTTCTTCACTTAGAGCCAAAGCAATCAATAGTCTGTGAGTAATTTTCATTTATTTTTACTTACTTATTCATGGCCTTGGTCATAGCCCCCATGTAAAGCCCTGAAAAACAGCAAGATTATCTCTTTTTGCAGAAATTACTCCTTTTCATATTTAGCAGTAACAGGATGTGATTTCAGTGTGTTTTGAGTAAATGGGATAAAATGAACAATGAACCATTTATATAAAGTAGTGAGTCCCATCACTCCATGACAAATCAGTTTAGTCAACTTGAGACAGTGCAGCCCATTGTTGTGACAGGAGAATCTGATTCCCTGTCTTAATATGCTGCAAAGTGCATGTGTAAAGATCTCTGCTGCAGACTTTGGACTCATCTTCTACCCATGGGAAAAGCCTAAGGGAGCAATCTTCAAGTGTTGCTGGAATTTTAAAAATTCACACTCTTAAACAATCATTTTAAAAAGTGCCAATTAGTGGTCTGTCCCTGTATCATCATGGCTTGGCCTTTCCTGTTTTTTTTTATGAATAACAGGAAAGAAGTGAGGGGAAAAAAACAAGTGAAGGTGGCAGGTGGACTGCATGGATGAGCAACTGGAGATGTGCTGTGGAAATCCTGGCCTGTCTTTCAAATAATGAGAGAAGTAGCATTGTTTCTGAAAATAAACTTTTATGTCCCACACACCATGCGCTGAATTATCTATTGCAGAGATTCATGGCTATCACTGTCACCTTTTCACCTCCTGGAGTCCATAGTAGCATTCTGTTCTCACGAAGCAAGCTCACGTGAAACTTGACTCCAGTGGAAGCTAAGAGGTTAGAAAGGGTATGGGAGGAGAAGAACAAGATTTGGTCTTGATTTACTTCTGCATTTGTACAGAATAGATACTGTCCCCAAGGGAGGGAGGGATAAGACTGCAAGGAAAGCAATTGACAGCCAAAAGGGTTTTGCCTGCAACAGGCACACCACCTCTAGGGCACAAAGGATATGGGGCACCAGGCAGGCACTGATTGCATGCTTATATTCTCTGAAGGTGTCAAAGGCTCCTGCACATACTGCTGAGTCCCAAATGGTCAGGAAACTCCATGAAATGCACCCTGGGATTTCCACCTGGCTTCCCTCCCCCTCCTCCCCTAGCTGCTGCAGACAGTGATGGGGAGGAGATAAGGATTCAGTTTAAGAGCTCTTCCGGAGAAGCATCTGCACATGCAGTTATATAGGAGATACTAAAGTGAGATAAGGACATTAAGAATGATTTTTTCCGCAGTACTTTTAGTTTCTTATGAATTCAGTTACTTTCATATATTATGACAAAATGCTGTTGTTGGATTTTTCTGCTGTTGAGTGCCAAATTTGACATTGTGAGTCAGATTATTGAAGCAAAACTATTTTGCTGTTTACAACTGTTCGGGATATTCCTTGGAAAAGGACAAGTGACAGGATGTTCCTGCATCCTCTTGTATGGCTGCAGTCATGCAAGCTACAGCACCAGCAAAGCAATGCAAGATGTCAATTTCAACATACACTGACAGAGCCTTGAAAAAGCCAAACACCACCAGATTTTACCCACTGATGATATGTTGGTATTTCAGAAGCTTGCTAGGTGGAGGATGTGTTGACACAGGCTGAATGCTTTCCACACTTAATGTCTGTGCTGAACTTAATAGCAAAATCTTGCGGCATCTGAAACATTTTTCCTTTTTTTTTTTTTTGAAGAACATAAAAGTGTGAAATTATGCTAGATTGAGTAGTAAATAATCTCAGGATGTGCTGAGATGACTGCAGATTCTTATCTATGAAAAGCATTTAAATTCTTGTCTCAGGTATTTGTTTTGAAAGACACAGGTACCACACTCATTTCATTCTTCAGACAGTTCATTGCATTGACTTCTATATATTTTTTTCAATAAGAAAAAGCTGCCCAGAAATTAAAGAATACTAAAAATTCCATTCTTTTGAAACTACTGAGCAAGGAATTTTGGAAACATAGGATTCTAATTTTTGAACTGGACCTGACCTTTCTTGGTGTTTTCTTATTGAAAATTTTTATTTGTTTCTCATATCATTACAATTCTTATCCCACTTGGACTTTGACTGAGGGTCATCACTTTTCACCTCTAACATGCCTAAATTCAATCACAGAAAGATCTTCATTGCTGGTACTTGGAACTGAGCCCTGTGAACCTGTGATACACTGAACAGCTCATTCTCTTTTTCATGAGGGATTAAACCTCTCATGAACTTTCTACTCCTAAAACCTCCACATTCCACCACTGTCCTAAAAATATTCCAGATTGCAATTACTGTTTAAATATATTTCAGGGCTCTCAAGTTTAATTCTTGCACAAAATATGATAAAATCAAAGATATTTTGAACAGTGTTCCCTTAACCTTGAAATTCCCAATACCTTGAAATCAGGTATTGAATTAATTTAATTAAGATTAAAATCAGCAAATATTTTAGACCAGTCACAGGGCAGTGCACGGATCAGAATATGAGAGCAAGGAACTGTGAAGGAGAAATGTACAGGGAATAGAATTTCCTTATGCTGATGTTGCTCGCAGGAAAAAAAATAAACCTCAGCAGTGGATTTGTACCCTGATTGAATCAAGGAAATACAAATACATCCTTTTGTGCAATGTGCTGAACAAGAAGCATTTGCCACAGGTGGCAAAAATCCTTAATTTTCCAGGATGTTAAAGACTAATGGGTTTTGCCAGAGTATAACGCCTGGACAAGGCTTTTTAATGGTACTAAGACTCTGGAGGACCCTCAGAAGAGCTACAGATTAGCTGTTAAAGTTTATCTAGAACGAGTTTGCTCTGAATATTGGTATCTGCACTGAGCAGCCAGCAGGGAGCAGAGATCCCTGACCTTGCAGACCAAGGAGACACCCACAGCATGTCATCTGAAAAGAGAAACAAGTTTTGTTCTTGCTCTAGGAAGGTCATATTGTTTATTTTCTTCACTTCCTCACCCAATTATTTTAGCACCAACTATTTTGAATGTGCCCTCTAGAACAGGCACATTTCCACTTTAACCTTCCCTGTTGGGGAAGGGTGGTTTCAATCTAACAGCAAGGACTTTTCATGAGAGCCTGCTGTGATTCCTAAAACAAGCAGTCGAGGCATCCTAGCAAGTGCCCAGCTCTCTGAAGTGTTGCTTGAGGCTGTCCAGGAAGGAGCAGAGCTTCTTCTGTAGCAGCAGGCTGGTGTGAGAGCTGTCATTGCTGGGGGGATCAAGGGAAATCACGTCTTCCAACGATGAGCAATAGCTGGGAAAGCCTCCAGCATCTGGCAGGATAAATGCTAGCAGGTTTGGACTCTGATGGGTCTCAGTGGGGCTTTATTAAATGAGAACTACAGAAAATTTGCCAGGTTTGATATAAACTCACTAAAATATCAAAAGTGACGTTTTCTAATATTCACAAAAGAAACACGAAATGACTACTTTTTATAATGTACCCAAGGAATTGTCCCTTCTATGTTAAAAATAGGATCTTTTAAGGCATCCTGAACAACACACCTGTCTTTCCACATTGTATCAAGGTCAAGCCAGTTTTTAATTTGCAAACACACATAATAAAATTATTTGTGTCTTGCAGACTACAGAAGAGGGAAGACAGGCCAACTGTGCCCCCTGGCTTTGGGCTGGATTCCCACTGACCATTTCCTGCTGGATTATGAGGGCTTCCTTCTGCACCCTGTTTCTCTCTTTCAGCTCAGGGGCTGGTTATCCTTAGATCTTTCTGAGTTCTTTCCTGAGCTCAGTTCTGAGACTGAGTTCTTTCCTAGTGTTTTTATGTTCTTGATTTTGTGTGTCTGTGTGTGCACTCACACACACATCTGTATGTATATCTTCTATATAAATAAATGCATAAATACATGTGGAATCATATTCCATGACAGATTATTGCTATATAGACATATGAACATACTTATGTATTTTATTATTTTACCCTGGGATGAATCAGATACTAATAGTTCATATTTCTGGATCCAATGAAATCAGATTTCAAAAGTGATTTCAGCACACCCCTCATATGTTATACCCTCCTCTGTCCTGAAGCTCTAATATGGCAGGTGATCTTCCCTCCTGGCTCACTCCTACGTCTGATGTGGGAGTGTTGAACACAACCAAACGTGTTGGTTTGCATTTGTAAATTATACACACACATCAAGTGAAAGAACTCTCATAGCAGGTGGAATCACTTTCCTTGCTCAAGTCCCTTCAGATGATGGACTTTATACCATAAGCATGGCTAATTGGACCCAAAACTTGGGGGGTTTTTTGGGTTTGACCAGGTGTGAAGCATTAGCTGACAAGAGTCCTGACATACTGGCTGTGCCAGGTCTCAGGGAGGCAGTGCTGGCCACTGACACCACCCCTGTGCCTTGAGACCACAGCCAGTGCGGGGTCAGGGGCAGCTCTGCCTGAATGGCAGCTCCAGCTCTGCACTCAGGCTTCAAACTCAGCCTCTTCCATGGGAGGACAAAGCCATGGAATACACATTTTCGAGTGTCACAATGGGGATGAGCTCAGTGGGGATAAAGTCCTCCACAAACTCCTCAAGAGAACACAGAATCTACTTAATACTCTGCTGTCACTAAAGATGTTGGATTAATGAGTAGCCACGCCATGGATCTAAAGTGTGGTTGCTCTGGGGAATACGGGGAAATAAGATGGCTTTGAATGCCTGAGTAGTGAAAAGTTGAAAACCAGATAAATTTTAAAAATAAACATTTGATTTCATGCAGAGCTGAGCTGAAAAGTGTGACACAGCCAGGCACAGGCATTGAAAAAGCAGAATCAACTCCAGCTCTCCCAGTTTAGCAACATCAGCAAAGCCACGGTTATCTGTATTTCACCTTGTTAAATTACTCTTGTGCTCTGTTTTAGTCCTGTATTCCTGTATTTTATTTCAGAATGAAATGAAGCACAGCTTCCTTTAACTCATTCCATCAATAAGGGGTTCAATTTTTTTAACATTTTATTGTATGTGTTGAATTACCAAAAAAATTTCATACATAAAACATATTTAAACTTCCAAATTTTAAATTTTAAAGCATTTAAATCATCATCTGTAGAGCTTTCAAGTGTTAAAACGTTAATTTATCCAAAGTTCTGATTTCATTAAATGGAAAAAATTAAATTATAGTGGCAATAACAGATTTAACTGCTTTTTATTAAAAGAGATAGCAGTAAGAATGTCAGTAGTTGGGAGGGCCAAATACGTAGTCCTCAAAAATATCAATTGTGTTTAGAGAAAACCTTCCTCTGCAGAATGTAGCCATGCATGAATGAAAACTCTGCACCCTTTGCTTATTGAAAATTCTAGGCTTCGTTGAACACACATGGAGGTACACAAGCACCATTTAGCTGACACTGGAGCACTGCAAGAATTATTCATGGGAATAATTAACAATCTTTTACAGACCTGATTAAAGGACAGTGAGCTAATAAAAGCAAAAAATAAATAGACAAACAGAAGTAAATGCACAAGAATTCAGAATAGCATCTCGGAAGGAAAACATATTTAAAGGTGAAGGAAAAGGATTATTGCTTTAGAAGCTTATGTTATGCTTCTGTTTTGCATTTGGGTTTCAAATGTCTTCCAAAATATACTCATGATTTCATGCATAATCGGTGTGACATGAAATTACAGTGACTGCTGATGCAAATGAGGTAATTGTGCACGCCAATTATGTGTAATATGCCTGTTGCCTTGTTTAAATAAGCAATTACAGAATTTATAGAGACAAGCATGTTAACTAGGAATGCATATTAGGCACAAAATTACCACCACTTAATTCAGAAAATCAGGCAAAGTAGAATTTAGCTGGGGGAATGGTTATGAATCTTGGCATTTTTCCTAGACATAAAATTTTAGTTTCATTATATGAATTTCTTGCATTTATACCAGCCTATGGCCAAAAGTGATTTAGAAAAGAAACAAGCTCAGTAAAATTAGACACAATGCCTAGCTAAGCATATGAATGGTCATTCCTATTACCTTGGCACCCCTCAAATTTTCATGCAAATCTTGCAGAAGCAGAGTTATCCGTGAAGAGATTTTAATTTTCTGCTGAGCTGTGGTGCACCCCGGCAGATTAACAGTCCCACATTCTGCCTGGCAGAGGACGGCCTGAAGAGCCAACACACTACAACCAAATTTTTAACCAGAGCAATATCTTATGCTTTTTACCTTTGGATTCTTGGCGTCCTTGAATTGCCATTTTTATGCCCAGTCTGAGATGTGCTGTCAGACAACCCCACAAAGTCACTCACAGAGTGGTGATAACTCTTGGATCATCCAGAGTCTTNTCAATATAAAGAGAAAATTCAGAAAAACTTATTTTATACTTTATAACCTATTTCTGTTTTCATTTTTTAAAATGAGTGTTTCATATTCTTTTCCAGTAACAAGCAAGATATTTTATAAGTATTTATATCTATTCTAAGTGATAAAATCAATAATTTAGAACTCTTTAAAGAACCCTCAAATGAAGGCCACAGAACTGGCAAAATGTCTCTTTCAGACTCAATATCACCAATTTATTTTTTCCCCACTGAGAATATGGTGGTTCTTTCAACTGAGCTGTTTGCATGGGTAGACTGTGTGTGCCTATCATGAGGATAAGCCAAGTATTTGGCTTATCATTTCTGGTAACAGGAAATTGCCTGGAGGTCCAGATTATAGCTGAACTGTTTCAGTTATTGGAAGTTTATGTTTTTTGTGGTTTGTAAAACCAAGACANAAAATGTCTCTTTCAGACTCAATATCACCAATTTATTTTTTCCCCACTGAGAATATGGTGGTTCTTTCAACTGAGCTGTTTGCATGGGTAGACTGTGTGTGCCTATCATGAGGATAAGCCAAGTATTTGGCTTATCATTTCTGGTAACAGGAAATTGCCTGGAGGTCCAGATTATAGCTGAACTGTTTCAGTTATTGGAAGTTTATGTTTTTTGTNAAATTACTCTTGTGCTCTGTTTTAGTCCTGTATTCCTGTATTTTATTTCAGAATGAAATGAAGCACAGCTTCCTTTAACTCATTCCATCAATAAGGGGTTCAATTTTTTTAACATTTTATTGTATGTGTTGAATTACCAAAAAAATTTCATACATAAAACATATTTAAACTTCCAAATTTTAAATTTTAAAGCATTTAAATCATCATCTGTAGAGCTTTCAAGTGTTAAAACGTTAATTTATCCAAAGTTCTGATTTCATTAAATGGAAAAAATTAAATTATAGTGGCAATAACAGATTTAACTGCTTTTTATTAAAAGAGATAGCAGTAAGAATGTCAGTAGTTGGGAGGGCCAAATACGTAGTCCTCAAAAATATCAATTGTGTTTAGAGAAAACCTTCCTCTGCAGAATGTAGCCATGCATGAATGAAAACTCTGCACCCTTTGCTTATTGAAAATTCTAGGCTTCGTTGAACACACATGGAGGTACACAAGCACCATTTAGCTGACACTGGAGCACTGCAAGAATTATTCATGGGAATAATTAACAATCTTTTACAGACCTGATTAAAGGACAGTGAGCTAATAAAAGCAAAAAATAAATAGACAAACAGAAGTAAATGCACAAGAATTCAGAATAGCATCTCGGAAGGAAAACATATTTAAAGGTGAAGGAAAAGGATTATTGCTTTAGAAGCTTATGTTATGCTTCTGTTTTGCATTTGGGTTTCAAATGTCTTCCAAAATATACTCATGATTTCATGCATAATCGGTGTGACATGAAATTACAGTGACTGCTGATGCAAATGAGGTAATTGTGCACGCCAATTATGTGTAATATGCCTGTTGCCTTGTTTAAATAAGCAATTACAGAATTTATAGAGACAAGCATGTTAACTAGGAATGCATATTAGGCACAAAATTACCACCACTTAATTCAGAAAATCAGGCAAAGTAGAATTTAGCTGGGGGAATGGTTATGAATCTTGGCATTTTTCCTAGACATAAAATTTTAGTTTCATTATATGAATTTCTTGCATTTATACCAGCCTATGGCCAAAAGTGATTTAGAAAAGAAACAAGCTCAGTAAAATTAGACACAATGCCTAGCTAAGCATATGAATGGTCATTCCTATTACCTTGGCACCCCTCAAATTTTCATGCAAATCTTGCAGAAGCAGAGTTATCCGTGAAGAGATTTTAATTTTCTGCTGAGCTGTGGTGCACCCCGGCAGATTAACAGTCCCACATTCTGCCTGGCAGAGGACGGCCTGAAGAGCCAACACACTACAACCAAATTTTTAACCAGAGCAATATCTTATGCTTTTTACCTTTGGATTCTTGGCGTCCTTGAATTGCCATTTTTATGCCCAGTCTGAGATGTGCTGTCAGACAACCCCACAAAGTCACTCACAGAGTGGTGATAACTCTTGGATCATCCAGAGTCTTNACACATATCTGAAAACTCACTTCTCTTATAGAATTTATTATAAATGAAGCCATAATATGCATTTGTCATCTTGAAAAGCAAAAGTTGCATTTAATTGTTCCTGATGGTGTTTTTTGGGGTTTTTTTTGTGTAGTCTCAATTCTAATTAGGTGTTGATTATTATAATACAAAGACATCAATATAAAGAGAAAATTCAGAAAAACTTATTTTATACTTTATAACCTATTTCTGTTTTCATTTTTTAAAATGAGTGTTTCATATTCTTTTCCAGTAACAAGCAAGATATTTTATAAGTATTTATATCTATTCTAAGTGATAAAATCAATAATTTAGAACTCTTTAAAGAACCCTCAAATGAAGGCCACAGAACTGGCAAAATGTCTCTTTCAGACTCAATATCACCAATTTATTTTTTCCCCACTGAGAATATGGTGGTTCTTTCAACTGAGCTGTTTGCATGGGTAGACTGTGTGTGCCTATCATGAGGATAAGCCAAGTATTTGGCTTATCATTTCTGGTAACAGGAAATTGCCTGGAGGTCCAGATTATAGCTGAACTGTTTCAGTTATTGGAAGTTTATGTTTTTTGTGGTTTGAAAAACCAAGACAATATGTTGACAAAAACTAAGTCCCTGGAATATCTAACAAAGTGTATGGATTTGAGATCAATCCTTTAACCCTCATGGAAAGCTCAGCAGAAACCTAAAGCTGTTCTAGGCTGTTCTAAGCTGTCCTGCTTTTGGCCCCTGGTGTTGACACCATAAACTCCCACATTTCAGCACCAGACATTCATGTTGTATGATTATATTTTTAATACTGGTGGGCTTGCAAAGATGTGGAAACAATCTAGTTCTCTCTTTTTAACAAAACAAAACAAAACAAAACAAAATCCTAAAATTCCCTATCATCCCCTCTCTTCCTTCCCCTTGTCTTCCTTCCCCTGTCCTCCAAGGCAAACATGGTGGGTCTGATCAACGTAAATTCAAATTTCATTTGTATGCTAAGGAGTCACCCTGTCTTACAATTGTTTCAGAAAATGTTAATAATTNGAATTATTCATGGGAATAATTAACAATCTTTTACAGACCTGATTAAAGGACAGTGAGCTAATAAAAGCAAAAATAAATAGACAAACAGAAGTAAATGCACAAGAATTCAGAATAGCATCTCGGAAGGAAAACATATTTAAAGGTGAAGGAAAAGGATTATTGCTTTAGAAGCTTATGTTATGCCTCTGTTTTGCATTTGGGTTTCAAATGTCTTCCAAAATATACTCATGATTTCATGCATAATCGGTGTGACATGAAATTACAGTGACTGCTGATGCAAATGAGGTAATTGTGCACGCCAATTATGTGTAATATGCCTGTTGCCTTGTTTAAATAAGCAATTACAGAATTTATAGAGACAAGCATGTTAACTAGGAATGCATATTAGGCACAAAATTACCACCACTTAATTCAGAAAATCAGGCAAAGTAGAATTTAGCTGGGGGAATGGTTATGAATCTTGGCATTTTTCCTAGACATAAAATTTTAGTTTCATTATATGAATTTCTTGCATTTATACCAGCCTATGGCCAAAAGTGATTTAGAAAAGAAACAAGCTCAGTAAAATTAGACACAATGCCTAGCTAAGCATATGAATGGTCATTCCTATTACCTTGGCACCCCTCAAATTTTCATGCAAATCTTGCAGAAGCAGAGTTATCCGTGAAGAGATTTTAATTTTCTGCTGAGCTGTGGTGCACCCCGGCAGATTAACAGTCCCACATTCTGCCTGGCAGAGGACGGCCTGAAGAGCCAACACACTACAACCAAATTTTTAACCAGAGCAATATCTTATGCTTTTTACCTTTGGATTCTTGGCATCCTTGAATTGCCATTTTTATGCCCAGTCTGAGATGTGCTGTCAGACAACCCCACAAAGTCACTCACAGAGTGGTGATAACTCTTGGATCATCCAGAGTCTTTCTGAGTGCTTTGGCCATTGGCTAATCCAGATAGATTCATTGGAGGTGTCCAAGTCTCAAAATGTCACACATATCTGAAAACTCACTTCTCTTATAGAATTTATTATAAATGAAGCCATAATATGCATTTGTCATCTTGAAAAGCAAAAGTTGCATTTAATTGTTCCTGGTGGTGTTTTTTGGGTTTTTTTTTTGTGTAGTCTCAATTCTAATTAGGTGTTGATTATTATAATACAAAGACATCAATATAAAGAGAAAATTCAGAAAAACTTATTTTATACTTTATAACCTATTTCTGTTTTCATTTTTTAAAATGAGTGTTTCATATTCTTTTCCAGTAACAAGCAAGATATTTTATAAGTATTTATATCTATTCTAAGTGATAAAATCAATAATTTAGAACTCTTTAAAGAACCCTCAAATGAAGGCCACAGAACTGGCAAAATGTCTCTTTCAGACTCAATATCACCAATTTATTTTTTCCCCACTGAGAATATGGTGGTTCTTTCAACTGAGCTGTTTGCATGGGTAGACTGTGTGTGCCTATCATGAGGATAAGCCAAGTATTTGGCTTATCATTTCTGGTAACAGGAAATTGCCTGGAGGTCCAGATTATAGCTGAACTGTTTCAGTTATTGGAAGTTTATGTTTTTTGTGGTTTGAAAAACCAAGACAATATGTTGACAAAAACTAAGTCCCTGGAATATCTAACAAAGTGTATGGATTTGAGATCAATCCTTTAACCCTCATGGAAAGCTCAGCAGAAACCTAAAGCTGTTCTAGGCTGTTCTAAGCTGTCCTGCTTTTGGCCCCTGGTGTTGACACCATAAACTCCCACATTTCAGCACCAGACATTCATGTTGTATGATTATATTTTTAATACTGGTGGGCTTGCAAAGATGTGGAAACAATCTAGTTCTCTCTTTTTAACAAAACAAAACAAAACAAAACAAAATCCTAAAATTCCCTATCATCCCCTCTCTTCCTTCCCCTTGTCTTCCTTCCCCTGTCCTCCAAGGCAAACATGGTGGGTCTGATCAACGTAAATTCAAATTTCATTTGTATGCTAAGGAGTCACCCTGTCTTACAATTGTTTCAGAAAATGTTAATAATTGGTTTTGTTTCTCCAAGAGTCAGTCCATTTCATTCATTCAAGTTCATATTTAACATCAGTTCCCTCTCTGTGTGGCACGATTGAAGACCTTATCACTTCCTCCTGTCTGTTCACTACAGCATTCTGATGAACATACTTAAGTTAAACCCACAGCAATTGTTTGCAGCCTCTGTGAAGCCTCAGTTTTCCTGTGTCCACTTCAAGTTAGCAAAAGGCTGCAGTGTGTAAAAGGTTCTCTGTGATTTTTTCCAGGTCTGTGACTTTGCCTTTCCTGACACTTTGTCACTACATATTCCTACATAGACTTAAAAAATGCTTTTTAGTATAAAACTCTACCTGTTAAAAATGGAAATATGACAGAAATCTTTTTTAATGGGTAACTGCCATTTTCTTACTCCTCTTGTAGAAAGGTTTTTTTTTTTTTGAAAGTGCTTTGCATTGTTGTGGTTTTCACAAAGACCGAAATGCTTCAAATCAGAAAGATCTGATTTCAGGTAAACTTTCTGAACTCTTGTAAAGTGCCACTCTGGTAAGTGTGTATATACAGTATATAGTTTTGGGTTTGTCATTTGGCAGCTTTTCCAGACTGAGTTTTGGCTGGAGAAGTTCAGGCATCTATGTTTACCCAGCAGTGCTGCCTTCTTAAAAATATTCAAGAATAGCACATAAACATCTGTGTCTTGCTTGTTGAAGAGCTATGATTAGTGTTGCTTTTAATTTGTGTCATATTTTAATTAGTTCTATATTTCTAGAA
>WBNQ01045711.1:1142-53801 GCA_013401375.1 Spizella passerina
GAGGTTCAGACTTCCCAGTACACCTGATACTGAAGATTTCCCAAAGATTTCCCTCTCATGTATAACCCTCCCTTTTAATTCTTACAGAATTTAAAGGTTTTCCTTCCCCATTGTTTCTTTCATCTCTCAACGTCTGATTTTGTTTGTACCAGCAAATCTAAAGTTTATTTGTAAAAGCAAATATCCTTTTTCCATTCACCAATCAGTGGAATCCTTCCCATTGTTTCTTTTACCTTCCAGAGCTAGTTTTATCTACCAGCAGACACACAGCTAGAGACAAATCTGCTATTCTTCTCACTAGCAAAGCAAAAATCCCCCAAAACCCCAGAGCACACAGCAGGACAGACACCCCGGAGTGAGGCTGTGGAAGAGCCCCAGGGCTCCCTCCTGCCCCAGACCCAGCTCAACCCAAAATCAGCCATCCCTGGGCACGGGGCAGGGAACACAAAACCTCCCCCAGGACAGCAGCTAATGCCTGCACTCGTGTGTTCCACCTCAAAAACAAACAGAGCCTGAATGCTTGCAGCCTAATGAGACACGTCAAAATTTAGAATGAATCTGATATTTTACCTTCACCACACAGACTTGAAACATGGAATATAATTTCCTGTATTTCATGTGTATACCCATAGGGAAAATACAGCCAGATCCTGTACCAGACATTGGACTGCCCTCCTCAGCTGCTTTTAATCTTTGGATCCTCTTTAGATGTGCAGATTAACTCTTTTGTAAATATTTTAGCCAGTCACAAATATTCAGCAATAGAAAGAACAGTAAGGTCATATTTTTGCTTTCCTCGGCAGCTGAGTCTTCCCACAACACTTTATGAAATATTTTGTGAAAATCAAGCCTCCAACAATGCAGTTAAATATCAGCTCTCTTTCTGCTTTTATTAGATGAAAACATACTGATCAAGATTTAAGCAACTGGTGAAAGGAACCCTGTGCAGTGTTTAGAAGTTGCCTCCTTAACCTGAAGAAACTTGGAGAAGCTTTTTAAAGCACATACACCAACACAAAAGCTTATAGGCAATATCTACAGGAAGCACACTTCTTCCCTGAAATAGGAATCCAGAGGAAGCCTCTTATATTTGTGGGGTTCCCAGATCAAGGAATGAATGATGAATCTGACTCCATGTTCTCAGAAGGCTAATTTATTATTTTATGACACTAGAATATATTAAAGAATGCTATACTAAAACTATACTAAAGAATACAGAAAGGACACTTACAGAAGGCTAAAAAGATAATAATGAAAACTTGTGACTCTCTCCAGAGCCCCAACACAGCTTGGCCCTGATTGGCCAAAGAGTGAAAACAATTCACATGAAACAATCACCTGTGGGTAAACAATCTCCAAACACATTCCAAAGGAGCAAAACACAGGAGAAGCAAATGAGGTAATTATTGTTTTCCTTTTTTTTTTCTGAGGCTTCACAGCTTCCCAGGAGAAGAAATGCTGGGCAAGGGGATTTTTCAGACAATATGACAGTGACAGAAGCCCACAGCAGCACGGGCTGTGTATGCAGTTCAGACCATGCCAAACCAGCTGATGTCTCAGAACTGACTGCACATTAATTGTTGCACCCCTCCCTTACACTGGCCTTATGACAAAAGGAGAAAAGTCCTTCTATTCCCCTGCCTTCCTGTACCCTGCCTGTGCTATCAAAGCCTACCTGGAAGGGGAGAAACAGGAGATAAAATATTACTAGGGGGTTCAGAAGAACTCCAGGAGGGAAGACCTGGAAGGTATGAGGTGTGCCAAAGACAAAACATTTGCATTCCAAAGCACTTGAGGAGAATGAGCTTCCAGCAACAAGAGAACTTAGAGATGTCTCAGGGCCCAGAATTTAACTAAACAGAAGAAAAATCCCATTCATTGCTATCATAATTTTCATCTAAACAGAATAGATTGAAAATGTCTTTAGAGCCAAACTCCTTGCCATTTGCCTAATGCACCAATTAAGTGATATTTTCTTTTAATTATTTGCTTCACAATCTTTTTATTACTCAAATCAAGTTGAACAATTCCATATTGTAAGAAACTAAGGCTAATGGGAACAGCAACATTATTTTCTACTGAGTCAATAACTGGACAAATATCACAGACCTTTAATTGATGCTAGGATGGTTTTGTTTGACAGAATTGTTTTCAGATCCAAAAGTGCCCATCCCTTCACAAAAGGCAAAATAAGTGCTATGGGGTACAATTACATATTACAAGGAATGTACATTTTAGGTACCTAAATCCAGAGAAGGTTCTCAAATGCAGGGGTGGAGGAACGGGAGGTTTGCCAATTATGATTTCAGAAATATTGAGGAACCCAGTAATGTCACGTCTCCAGCTCTTTTCCAAGATTAAGTTTACCAAGGATCACACCATGTCCACGGTTTTACAGAGCACTAGGACATCTAGTGAGGGAAAAATATACTGCAAGTGGAATTACTGAATGTTATGTAAACTAAGCAGAGTTGGTTCAGCTGTGAGATGCAGGCAGTCTGTGGGATCACTGCTGCAGGTCAGTTATTGCCTCATGATTTTTCACTGTACATTTCAAGTTTTTACAGGTCTCATGGAAAGAAATGACTGCACCAAAACCCAACTCACTGCAGTGCTCTGGGCTTTTATAAAGTTCTTGCTTTATTGTCACAGAGCTCATGTCACACCAGCTCAGAGAAATCATGTCACTGCTTTTGCCAACGTGCAGGTCTGGCAGTGAGTCCCACCCATTAAACACACACCTGGCATACTTATTATTTATATTGTACTTAAATTGTAATTTAAATTGTATTTAAATTACAATTCAGAAACTGGCATAAATCCCGTGGCACAGGACGTCTAAACCATCCTTTCTGAAGGAAACACAAGCTTTCCACAACTTTGTTGACATGGAGTATAACAAAAACCTGGAATGACTTAATTCCCAATTCAATAAAAAGATCAAACTAACTATTTTCCCTATGGCCCTGGCAAACACAGTTGAAATAAAATTGCCATTATCAGCTTCAAATACATCAGAACAGCTTCTTGGGGCTCACAAAATAAAGAACATTAGTTTGGAGCAGATCCCTTCATGTTCTGCCAGGAAAACGTGTGTGGAAGATGACATAGGAAAGATGTAACACCAACACATGAATAATGCTCGAGAAACTAAAGGGTACTCCTGCAAACTGAAGCTGAAATTATCAAATGATCACAACAAAAAAAGTGGAGGGTAAAAAGAAACTTATCAAGGTATTGTAACGGGTTCACTGTAAGTTGCAAGGTTTGGAAATTATAAGAAATGTTCAAACACATTGAAATTGAAAATTTAGCTCAGATTCCCTGATTTATGTAATTTTCTTTATCAATTTCTCTTTTTTCAACTTAAAATAAATAGTATTCACTTTTGTACACAATAAACAGCATATACTGGTTATACACCACATCTATATTTCTTTCCCTATCCTTCACCTAGAAAAATAAATTCTTTACAATAGGAGCAATAGTACAAGGATTTATTTTTTCCTTCAACAGTTTCAGTGGAAAAACACATATTTTCTCTGTCTGCTGACATGTAGTCAGATCTTGCATTACCCACTAGCTGGATGTTTTACTGGGCAGACATTCTTGGATTAGGACTCTGCTTAGGTTTTAATTACTTATGTTTGACCCAGTATTTTCAGATTTCTTGGTATTTAAACTTTGCTTTTTGAGATGTTGTGAGAAAATTTTGGATTGAAAAGCACGGGAATCCCATAAATCTTGAGTTCAGATTGACTTCAGTTATCTAAGAGAGTTTTCTGCCTCCCATCAATTAGGATTCCATCATTAGTTATTTTCACGTACCAAATTACTTTTTCACAAATCTCTTGTATTGCAATCCAGCCAGAAACTCCTCAGCAAGAATTTCTCAGAAATTTCTAAACATTTCACTAGTTGCAACATGTCTGTATTTAAAAATGTGTTTGCAGAGCTTCTGGAAAGCAGGAGAAAACAGGTGAGCTAGGATCATGAGCGAGTCACAGGCTAGTGACAGTGAACACATGTCATGGTTTAGGCCTGGCACAGAGCCAGTGCCCCCATGAGAATACCCTCTCCCTGGTGTCTGCTGTGAGATGTGACCAGGAATAAGCAAAGCAGGCTCCTGCTTAGAAATAAAGAAAACTTTATTAACTAAACTACAAGAAAATAAGAGAAAAAAAAACATAAGGGAAAAAATGAAAACCTTACAAAAGCACTTTCCTCCTCCCCACCACCAAATTTCCCAATCCGATACATTCCCCCAAATCACCAACTCTCAGTCCGGCACCACCCTTTAGAATACTCAGTCTTCAGTCCATGAAGAGGAGAGGAGTCCTTCTTGCACCATAGGTTTCCCCTGGAAACACGCTGAAACCTCGTGTGCTTCCATGCCACTCAGCACTGCCCAGAAAATCCTTTTGCCATCGTGACACCTTTCCTTCCATGCCCAGTGCTCTCACCACTGTGCATGGACCAGAGCTGCTTCTAGGGTTATCTTTTAAGGATGCCTTGTCTCACTCCAAAAAAGGCACAGTGTCTCCTTCGGGACATCTGTCCCCCCCATTTTGTTCCACCCCCTGGGGCCGAGGGGTACCCACACTGAACCCTCCCGGTTCTGAGGCACTGCCTCCCCCTAAATGCAGTCTCTGTGTCACAGGAATAAAAATGGTTCCGTCTATGGCCACACAAGAAAAGTGTAGTCAAAAGGCCACTCCGTCATCTCTCCCTCTGCTCAAGAGTCTTCTCTACTTCCCTTGTGGCCTATTCCTTCTTATCTCTTATCTCTCTTCTCATTCAGCTTCAGGAAGTTCAGCATTTTGCAAGAAATGGGTTTTTGCAAGAAATGGACATTTTGCAAGCATCATGGAAGAAAAGGGTTAAAAATTTCAGTCTCTGCACGTCCCAGAGCTCCGGAACTCCCACACTGCCCTCGTACTCCCTCCCCTTCTCCTCCTGGGCCAGCACCACTATCGAATTCAGACGCCGGCTCTCCCTCTCCCTCTTCCCTGGGAGGAGGGGGGGTGGCTGCCCCATGTCTCTTGGTGCTCCTCCACCCTTCCATCCTTGGGCTGGGCCTACCTCATGGCCGCTTGGCTTTTCCCCTCCCCACGCCCAGCCGGCAGCTGGGACGGGGGAGAGATCCAAAGCCTTTCCAGACGGAAGTCCAAAAAGAGCTTGCCAGGGCCGCAGCTCTGGTTTTTAACCCCTGTGTTTTCTCAAAGGCAGATCTAATCTTCAGTGGTGGTACCAAATGCCAATCTTAAAACCTGAGCATCCATTGGTGGCCTGATGGTAGTGACCACAGCATCCCAGAAATCGCATTTCCGGTCCAAACCACCATAACACAAAATCAAAGGTTATATACTGGATATTCCACTCTCATGAAAAAACATATTTTAATGTACATTAATCAGATTTCATTTAGAAGATCCTGTTTTTTTCACATACCACAATCTCCAATATTGCAATATCATTACTATCCTGCACTCCAAAAATTTATGCATCTCCTCAGCTCCGTACCTCACCATGTCTCAACTGCACAGGCTCCAGAAGTCTCCTACAGGTTTCTTCACCAAAATCATCTTCCAGACAACTTGCAGGGAGTTTAATTTAACAGACTAAAATTTTGGGAGTATCATTTGTTGCTTTTGTTTGTTTTGTTGAAGCAGGCAATGATGCAGGGGACTGTCACTGTCATATTTTTGGGAAAAATCCCTTCACTAGGATCTCTTCTCCTGGGAAGCTGAGAAGCCTCAGAGAAAAATGAAAACAATAATTATCTGATTGCTTCTCCTGTGTTTTGCTGCTTTGGAATGTGGTTTGGAGATTGTTTACCCAACATGTGAATTGTTTTAACTTAATGACCAATCACAGCCAAGCTGTGTCGGGACTCTGGAAGAAGTCACAAGTTTTTTATTAGTATCTTGTTAAGCCTTCTGTAAGGATCCTTTCTCTATTCTTTAGTATAGTTTAGTATACCATTCTTTAATATAATATATTAATATATTATAATATATTTAATATAATAGATATAATATCCATAATATCATATCCATTATATCATATATAATACCATAAAATAATAAATTAGGCTTCTGAGAACATGGAGTCAGATTTATCATTTCCTTCCGAAAATACCACAGGGGACCAGATGCACCACCCACAGTGGCCATTGCTCTGTGACCCATTTTGGTCCTGCTCAAGTCACACTGGAAACTCCTCAAGGACTCAGGATACTCTGTCCTACCAAAACCTACACAGCCACATAGACAAAATTTATCTTTCTAACTTCTGAGACTGCTTCTCAGTTTTCTCCATCTGACTGAGAGTTAAATTAACTATGAGACACTAAAAATGAAATCTGACAGACAGGGAAAACTTATGTCTGGGAGGAACTGGAACCCAAACAAATAGAAACTGAATTTTGATTGGCCAGTATCATTGTTTACCAAAAACCACAACATACATTGGTTGATTCTCAGTAGATTGCTGGAACATTAGCTTACAAATCACAACAATAAATCTCCTTGATTTTCACAGCAGCTTTAGATTTTGTTCTTTGCTTGTTTTTAATCAAAGTGGGATTCAATCCGGGATTGTATGGGAGGAATGCCACAGGTAAGGCTCAGAATGAAGCTGTGACAGTGACTGGAACAGACACAGCTTATCTCAGACACAGCAGGTGCTAGAGGAGCCACAGGCTACAGAGGCACAGGTTGGACACGTGGCTCTGTGAAGCTGCAGACCCCACACAGCAATGCCCCCAGAAGAGCAGTGGCATGCCCTGGAAAATCCACACACCTCTGGAATCACCTGCCTTTCTCAAAGAGCACTGCTGCACCCTGAGCATGCCAATCAGGGCTGAAGTTAGGTGAGATGAAAGCCAACCCAAGTAACTTTAATTTTCCCTTTGCCTCCCATTACTTGAGAGAAATTTTAGGAAAGGCTTATCAGATTTACACTGCTGAGCAACTTCTCAAAAATCTACCCACTTAGACACAGACCATAACTTATTACCTGAGGAAAAAACAGCTTTTAAAGGCACTCTTGCAAGTATAGAGCACTGTTTTAACTTAATGACAGTGATGTTACAAATCAAGCTACATTTGAAATCTGTGAGAGGCTCTCATCCCAACCCTCCCTTTTCCAGCAACAGGGAGAACTCGTTTATCCAGAAAACTGGATTACAAACTCTGCCTCAAGCTGCTGTGAGTCAAGGAGTCAAGTTTTTATATTAGACTGTTGTTCATTTATCTTATGGTTTTTGCTTTTGATTCTCCTAAAAAAAACTATGGAGGGAATTTGGTGTGGACTTAAAGTGCAGAAAAGCAATCTACAAGTTATCTTTTGTAACTGGGAATAGAAAGGAAAACTTTAAGTAATAACTTTTCTGTACATAGCATTTATCTGTGTGGTACTGCACACACATAATTAGTTATAATTTACTTTACTGCCAAGGTTTTTCTGAGGCTGTGTTTTAGAAAGGGCAATCACTTCTGACTTTTAATGTTAGTTCCAGACATTGTTTGAACTTGGTTTATGCTCTACCAGTAAGTCTTTAGTATATTATTTTTAAAAGTTCACATTTCCAATTGGATTTAGTTGCCTAGCAGAGCGTGCCTTTAATCATAACCAACAACAACAGCATGGCAGCAAAGTAAGAAACAAAATTAAACCAAAGTCATGGAAAACACATCATGATCTGGTTCCTAGATAATATTTAATTGCATTTGCTCGAGACAGTGCCTTTCACAGAGATGTGTCACTGGAGCAGTCAAGCACTCCTTCACATGCCAGCCACTACTAAAAAGCCAGATTGCTTCAGACAATTGAAACAATTGTTTGAAAACAATGGAATTCAATGGAAAACAAAGAAATCTCCCCTCACTCGGCTGTGCAGGGCAACCCAGGCTCCCACACCCTGGAAAAGCACACATGTGCTTTGCACCTGGCAAGCCAAAGGGCCATTTATGAAAGCCAGCACCTTTCAGACATGCCATAACTTTGGCAGAGAAAAATTACTTAACATGTCCTTGATCTCGCAAAGATTCAGATATATAACTCGTGAAATTCAAATCAAGTTCTTTGATTTCATTACAAGGCAGCATTTTTCACCCATTATATATTGTCTCAATGTTAATTAAACTGTGTAATTTTAACTATACACACCTAGACAACAATTCTTTTTTGAGAACACGATAATTCAATTTACTTTGCCTTTGTGTTAAGAAACTGAAGTAATACTAAAACTTAGCCCAATGTTTTTCATACATTTAAATATACACATATATTAAGACTATGAGTGAAGTATGTATGAAATCTTTATGCAAATAAAAAAGGAATTTCATATATGTTTCTACTCATGAACAAGTCCCAAGATAAAACAGAACAAAAATGCTTCAGAGTATTAAGCAGAAAGGAGAAAACAAAGCAATCCCCAGACAAGCTTTGTAGATCATATCAGCAGCTCCTGAGGTGTGTCTTTTGCTTCCCAGTGATTTGGTCTAGAAAGTCTAGACTGCAAATCCTTTTTGTACACGACGTGCACAAAATTTACAATTGAAAATGTGCAAAACTAAAAGCAAACAGTAGCACAGTATTGCAATACTTGTGAAGTCAAAATGCCAATTAAATGTTTCTCTTCCCAGCCAGCCTCCCTGTGGAGCACACAGGAAACACAAGCAGTGCAGAAATGAGAGTTACCATCTACACATCCATGTCCTGCCAACCAGCTGTGTGCAGCAAAAGCTTAACTCAGATACCAAGGGACACAGGTGTAAAAGCAATCAGGGTTTTAGCATCAGTAGAGGATCATCATTTTCATGAGCAGCATCATTTTCCCACCTCAGGTATTTCCACTGAAATATCACTTCCCTGAAATATCATTCAAACTCCATCCAAACCCAACCTAAAACTTCCCACAGACAGCCAAAGACTAAAATATTGTCCACTCAGCATTTACCACACAATTTAAAAAAAAAAATCATAAATATGATTCAAAGATTTTTCACAGACCTTCTGGGAAAAAAAAAACCAACCAAAACAGAACAGTATCTCTCAATAGCCACCTTGCTATTTTCATTCATTTCATCCATGGTACTCAGGTGAGAGAATAAATTACCTTGAGCTGTTTAACCCTTCTGCTGGAAGTATTTTATTTTGCATGTGTAAGTGAAAGTTCTTGGATCAGAGACTGAAACTCACATATCTTATTTTCTAGGCCACTGGCTCTGGAATTACTGTTATCTGTAAGCTATTTCAGAAAAACCACAACCATTGCAAGAGGAATGTCAAAAGTTTCAAGAGGAGAGATGTTAAATTCTGTAAATCTATTGACAAGGACAGTAAATGAACAACAGATCACTGGTCCAACTTAACTAGGCATGAAGCAGATGAACATTTTAAGTGACTGTACCAACAATTTAAACTGCTTTACAAGATGATTATGCTTTAAAAGTCTCAAAGGCTTAAAGGTAATAGGCAATGTCACTTTTCAATAATTTTAAAAGGCACAAAGTTGAAGCTCATTGTCCTTAATCCTGTTTAAGCATTTTAATCCTGAAATCTTACACCTCTGAAGCAGTCTTAGAAGAACCCTAACAATTTTATGTCAGAGCAACACACCCACACCACCTGAAATAACAAAAAAAAGAGATTTTTTTTTCAAAGATCTGTTTGTGTTGGAATCTTGTGAAATGTAATCAGCACATCCACTTCACTCAGGAAATTGCATAAAATATTTTCAATATTTAAAGCTAGAAGAAAAAACAGTTGCCTGGTCAGCATTTAAGCATGGACTGTACAAATAAATCAATAATAACATCAGCCTAAAAAACTCAGTTAAGAAAAAAAAAAGAAAAAAAAGAGAAAAATATCAGCAACAGTACCTAAACCTTAGAGTTTCTTCAAATTACATTCTCTGGAATATTTTGTATTAGTAGCTGATTAAACCAGTATGAAAATACATTCCTTGCTAAATTCATTTGGGTTATATTACCCACTTTCTCTCCACCAAGAACGTCGTTAGTTTTACCCTCCCATTTTCCTTCCTGAGAAGTAGAAGCATTTGAATATGAAACAGAACTAAGGTCTGAAAGCCATGTATGAGTTTGAAGTAGGTACAAGGAAGTTCCACACAGGTCATGTCAGCTGCAATGGGCTGGAACATCACAAACAAGAAGCAGCCAGAAACTTCAGTGTTCATCCCTGGATCAGTGCAGCAGCTTTGGCACTTTATTAATAAACATCCCTGTCCAGATTCTGCTGCTGAGGTCATCTCAAGCTGCTACCATGCACATTTGTCTTGAGACACCTGTGACAAACTGTGCACACATAGAGTGGCATAGGAGAAAGTGCTGGATGGGCACAGGAACTCACTTTTCCCAGTGCAAGACTGCACAAACTTTGATATTATGTGAAATAAATAATGCAGCAGAGGCGTCATATTGTGCCCAGTCACAGCTGCAGCTTCATCTGCCATCCATCCACCTTTCATCTTTGTTCCCTGCATCCTGGCATGGAAATTGGTTTTGCAATTTTGTTATCAGCACCTTTCTAGCCAGCAAAGCAAGGCATAGCACTGTGAGATTGCTGTGGGAAAATGAACTCCAGCTCAGCCAGGCCCCACACACATCCTAGATCTGCCCTGCCTCCCTCAGTGCACTGTGAGCTGTGCTCAGCCTGGCACAGATATCCCAACAGAGAAAGAAATCTCTTCTGAGCAGAGGAAATCAAACCATTGCTACCAACCCTTTAAACCAGTTGCTCCAGTGTCATGATTTTATCTTCTAATATCTGAGAAAGAATGGTGTAAGTTCTTTACCACAACAGCATAAAATTATAGCCTTCTGTGGCACACAATCTGAAATTATGCTGCAAGGCTAGCCCATTTTATTGTGTAGTTGATATCTCATTGGAAAAAATCCAAACAGCATTTCTCTTCTTTAGTAAAATCATTATGTGGATTAAATTTAGGCCAATATGTGCATTCAGCAGCTATCTTACCTTAACCTTGTGCTGTAATTTAGTTAGGACAGAAATGTCTTTACAATGCTATGGATAAGCTGCAGCAAGGGCTTCATTCTATTTTAGGGGCTCTAAGTCCACTAGTTAATTTTATTTCACTACAAGCAAATAAATTCAAAAAGAAATACAAAGCCATCAGCTTACACTCAGATAATCATGTCAACACACATTCAGAGAACCTGTCAGAGCAGAGAAAACAGTAAAATAGTATATGACTCTTCAACTAAATCAGTCCAAAAAATGTCTGCAAGCTAATACAAAATTAATCATTTGCATTACAATAAAATACTGTCCCTTTATCTTAAACACTCACAAGCTTCACACAGCTTACCCAATATTGGGGCAAAGATAAAGCCACGAGGACACCAAAGGAAGCTTCAAGCACCTGCTGCTCCTTATTGCTCTTCAGCTCAGCCTTTCATGCCCTCCTGTTGATGCCCTGCCCCTGTGTGCCCTCTGCTCCCTCTGTGCTTGCTCAGCACCCTTGGGCACTCCATGGCTCCTCACCTTCCACAGCATTCACCTGTCCTGCACAGCTGGAGACAACTGGGGATCAGCCACAGCCCCACTCCAATCACCACAAACTCTGTGCCTACAACAATTCCCCCTTTTACTTTTTCTTTTAAATAAATGCCATGTCTGTCATCCTTCTAGAGGGCCCTTGAAGAAGAAACAGCAAATATGGTAGAAGTATCCCTTGTGCAGGCTCCACTGACTCTGGACTCTGTCCTGACCTTGATTAATTCCCCAAACTTACATTTCATATCATCAAAATCCTCATACCTACACTTCTACAATACTGACAATATCAATAGCAGTACAAGTTTATAAAGCAACACACAAGAATTCCAGAATTCCATCCACAGCCACACAACTTCATGAAGTAACACACAAGAGAATAAGACAGAATCTGCATGTTCCCATCCTAAGAACTACAATTCACAAGCACAGTACACAGATTTTACCAGCAAACAAACACATGGCACTGAACAACAGAGCCACACTGTCTATAGCTCCTACTGCTGCTCTAATTCCCTTACTCCTTTCACAGCTTTTGTTGCATTAGATGGTCTGAAGTTGTCAGGACCCAGGATATTCCTCTGGCTGCCCTGGGTGATTGGAGACCCTGGCAGGGGGCTCAGAGACCTTGGCACAGAGTCACAAACACCTGTGCCTTTGATTTTAGCCTCTGGAAACAATTACCAACCTTGTGTGAAGAGTTGCAAGCCACAAGAGTTTAGACAGAATGAATTTGTCACAGGGTAAAAAGTAGAATTTTGAGGATTTAGAATGGGGGTTCAAGAGGCAAGATGGCGGAATCTGGGCATGTCCTGTCCTTCTCCTTCTTGTCCTCCATCTTCTGCTGTGATGATGGCACTTTTGGATTGGTTTAGAGACAGACTGTCTAACATTGGGGATAGGTATTGGAAAATTATTGTAAATAAAGTACATGTAGTTCTTAGTATCAAAAACTAACACCACCCCAAGGGCAGGGACTGTGCCACAAACCAACCTGCTGGACAGACCTCAGCAGGTCAGAGAAAGAATGTAACAGATAAGAGCAAATAAACAACCTTGAAAAGCACAGCTGAGGAATCTCAACAACTTCTTCAGTCACAGGGCTGGAAAAAGAGACTTTCTAACAACTTGGGGTCATCTTAACCACAGAAACCCAGATGAAGTTATTTCTCATGGTGTTCCAGCAGCTCACCTGTGCCCCAGGTGCCAAATCCAGCCTGGTCCCTCGGGCAGTGTCCCCCCACTGCTCTCAAGGCTATGCTGCTGGGTCTGCACCTCACCCTACAGCAAAACCCCAAATCCTGCTGGGGTCACCATGATACGGGAGCCACAGTGGAGCCACCACCAACACCAAAAAGGGCTTTGAGCATCTGCTCACAACCTTTTATCCCCTCCTGCTGATGCCCTGCACCTGTGTGCCCTCTGCTCCCTGTGTGATTGCTCAGCACCCCATGGCTCCTTACCTTCAATAGCATTCACCTGTCCTGCACAACTGCAGCCAATTAGGGATCAGCCACAGCCCCACTCCCACACTCTGTGCCTACAAGAACAGAATTACAGACAAAGATGGACACAGAGTTCTACATCCTGAAGATAATGTGCAGCCTTCTGTGTACTTCTACTTACCAGAAACACAGTTTGATGTTCCATGTGTTGTACAGATGCCAGACTTCTCCTAAATGCACACAGTAAAATTAAGACTTTGTGAAAGTCTAAATGCAAACACAAACCAAATAATCTCTAAGTCGGACTGTAAGGTGTTGCAGTCTTGTTAGCATTTGCCACTATTTAGAAAGAACAGAGACAGGCATATTGTATAAACTGATTCACTCAAAGTCATGGTACAAGTAATGTATTAGGTATAAACTTGACATGAGATAGTTTAGTATTTTTTACAACTTGCTCTGAAGAAATTAAAATATAATATTAAGCCTAGAACTAGAATCAATAGAACACTTATATTCCAGAATGTGATTTGGTGTGTTTTCTTACCACTTAAATTTTATAATGTGCAATATACTTTTTAATACCGTAACTTTCTAAGGATAACAAGGTATTTCTCACATTGATACAACTACAACAGGAAAAATAAGTCTTCTTTATTTCTGCTTTTTCCTTTTCACCATTAATAACAGAATTGTTGAGACTGGAATGGACCTCTAGAAATGATCTAGTCCAACTGTGTTGTTCAAAAGAAGGCCAACTGGAGGTGGTTTCTCAGGGCTATGTCCGGTCAAGTTTTGAGTATATCCAAGAATGGAAACTCCACAACATCCCTGGGCAATTTGTTCCAGCGTTCGATGACTCCTCCTGTTAACATTTTTGCTCTCTGTTTAAATGGAATTTCTTGTACTTTGATTTCCACTCCCTGGGCACTACTGAGGCGGGTCTGCTCTCTCTCCAGCCACCAGGTATTTACAGAATTGCTCAGACATAATTGAAGTTTCTCTCCTTCATGCTGAACAGTAACAGCTTTCTCAGCTTCTGAAAGAGATGCATTCTTGTCAGATGCTGCAATCCTTTAATCATCTTTGTGGCCCTTCACTGAGCTTGCTCCAGAACATCAGTGTCACTCTGTTCCTGGCACATTCCTGCCCAGGAATGGGCCCAGCACTCCAGTGTGATCTCACATAGTTATGGCACAAGGGACAGACTCTTCCCTTTGTGGGCTCTTCCTCTGCAGCCCAGGAGGCTGCTGGCTGCACTCACCACATCCATCATCAGCTGTCCAGGCGACTGATGTGAGGCTGTGCTGGCCTGCAGGTCTGCACCCACACCCCTCCTGAAGGCTGGCCTGACATTCACTTCCTTCTAGCTCTCAGCAACCTCCCCTTATCACCAGACCTCTCAAAGATAATTGAGAGCATCCTTACAGTGACATGTGCCACTTCCTCAGCATTCTCAGGTGCACCTGACCAAATCTCACAGATTGATGCATGTCATCACTGGCCCCAAACTTCACATCCCTGAGCAGCTCTCCCTGGTTTGTGCATATCAGGGCCAGCAAAGAGCCTGGGCTTCCTCAAGAGCCTGCATCCATTCCTTGCAGCACTCCAGCCATCCCACTAGATCTCTGTAATCCCAGTGACATGATAACCCTGGAACTGAGGCAGGACAATTCCTTCTGCGTTAAGCCAAGAACTCTTTTAAAATTTGTTACAAATTAAAACAAAACAATTTGTTACAAATTAAATTTATCTTTAAAATAACCCAGTCAATACTGTTGCCCAAAAGAATAATTACATCTACAAAAGAACTCCTTCAACAACAAGAGAGGAAAAGAAGAAACAACCCTGTGCATTTTATTGGCATTGAGGTACAGTCCTGTTACAATTAATCTTTTCCTTTTCTTAAACTAAAATGCAATATAGAAAAAACATTAAAAGCCTGATTGGTCAACTAGCAGTAAACACAAAACCTGCTCCAAAAAAAAGGGGAGGAAAAAAAAAAGGGGGGGGAAAAAAGGCAGGCAAAAAGCAATCTGCACTGGACATATAACTACACAGAACTTGACATTTATGGCCCCATTTGGTCAAGGTTGTAAGAACATTTTTTCTTCCATCTATAACTTCTTTCTGCACAGGGATCCACTACAAGGGTTACTCCTGGGCTTAGAAATCACCACTGGTAAAGCTGCACATGGCTGACAAGATGCAGGTCTCTGACTCTTCTTCCTGCTGAGAACTGTGTCTTCCTTTGGGGGAGACACATGTACTGGTTTCCAAGGAATGGGGTTACAATATGCTGGAGCTGGATACAGATTTCTATCAGCACTCCCTAGAATATTTAGAAAATACACATAATTTAGAAGGAATATTTACACCACAAGCTTGCCAATGCAAGCAGTTACAATAATTATACAACACAACATCTTCAGAGAAAGCACAGGCACATCACATAATTAAAGTGACTCAAAATGATAACCAGTCCACCTTTTTGCTTTTTAAACAATAACTGGTATATTCTTCACTTCTACTTTAATAATAAGCAGGTTGAATGCTCAGTCCTTTGTGTTCTTAAAAACTGTAAATGTCTACAAATTGGCTACTTTGTCTTACCCATGATGGAAGGATACACTTCAAAGTTTGTAACACATTACACTGAATCACACAAGTGAGTAGAAAAATATTCTTCAAAAATCATTGAAATAAATGATTGCAGCTGTCAGTCTGTAATGCAGGTCCAACCAAAACAGGAAGGCAAGGTTTATCACTATTTAAAAATAAATGTAAGCAGAAGAGTAAAGGCTGTTCAGCTGCTTTATACCTGTCTCTTGAACATTCAAAAATCAGAATTTTGGTCTCAAAACTATTTCTGTTGCAAAGTCAAATAGAAGCAATTATTTCAGTTGCACAGAAAAATAAGATGTTTTCAAACAAAAATGGAACAGGATTACAGAAGCCAAGGAGGTGCAATGCAGGTGAAAAGCAAAATTTTAGCTCAGAACACAGGTTGGTGTCCCTGTCTCCTTTTTCAGACAGGAATTCTGTCAGCTTTTAACAGTTCTTGTGTCTCAAAACCCCACCTCTTTTCTAAGGTGGATTCAGGTGTGCTGACACACACCTTCTGTAACACAAAACTAACTTGACAATGACACAACTAATTTGCTTCATAGGACCCAAGACTTTGCTTTAGTGATTCCTATGCCTGGTAAGAAAAATCAGATAAAATCATCCTTTGGTACACCACAAAATAATCTCAAATAATGTCATTTTCCTCCCAAATAATAAAAAATAAAGGCTAAGAAAAATACACAAAAGGTCTCAATCTGTTTCCCTGACTTATAGCATAGTTAAAGTAACCATTCCTATGTGACAAATATTAGATGAGTGTCTTAATTAGACAGTATTAGATGAGTGTCTTAAACAGCCTTCATTTTACACTAAAATACAAGAAGGAAGGAACCACAAGCCCAAGTCACTCCCTATTTGTGTACTGTACATACAAACCTGTAGACCTCCCATTTGGGAAACCATTTAAAGCAGGTTGTGGTTTATTTCTAGCATTTTGCAGCCATTCCTTAAAGATCTTCTCTGATCTTATTCTCTTCTCCTGTAGCTCAGCCATCCGTTCTTTTTCTTTTTCCTAGAAATAAAAAAATAAAAGGTACTACTAGACAAAGCCCTGTACAATATACACAAAATAGTAAATAATATTTTGCAGATTTCCAGACTGCTGAATACAATTCAATTATTTCTTCAAATACAAGCACCTTCTCCTAACAATGGAAAAGATGCACTTTTTTTGGTTTAAGACTGAGAAAAACCCCAATTTCCAATTTCCATGTTAATGTAGTGTTTCCCTAAGAAAAAAACCAAAGGCTATTAGCAAAAATGCATTAATATGCATCTTACTTTGCTGACCATACCACAGCGTCTTTAATGCACTAACATTGTAACTCTTGAAAGATTTTTCTTCATGTACAACACTGCCATTTGATGTCCATATATTCAATGTAAGATTTGAATATATCAAATCTGAATCTGCAATAAGTTGCAGATTAAGTAACTCCATCCAAACAAATTGTGAGTTCATTAACACCTTCTCTTTCTTCTTCTTTTCTGCCTCTACAGCTCTCTTCTTCTCTAACCATTCTTTATACTTTATATCAGCCTTTTCTTTTAGCTGCATTTTTTCCAGTTCCCTTGTGGCCTTTTCTGCCATTTCTTTGCTCAGCTTTCGTTTCCTTTCTCTTCTTTCCTATGTGAAACATATCAAAGAAACAGAACATTTTTTAGTATATTTCCATGAGTGATTCTTTTGAGGAATACAGTAAATTTTATTACACATTTACAAAGAAAATTATCATAAACATTAAAAAATATGAGATACTGTAAGCTCTGTGAAGTCAGAACCAATCCATTGCTAGATTCCAGATATGACAGACATAGAAACTTGTCCAAAAAAATACTATAAAAACTTTACTTTCAGATCTCCTCAGGTTTACTGCTCTGTTTTATTTATTCTGAGATTTTTAGACACTTTAGACGCATCTCAATATTTCTGGGAATGAAATACATGTTGCAATTCTCAACAATGTTGTGTTAGCTTTACTTGTCAGTGAATCTAGAGCAAACTACAGTTCCAAATGCAAGTCAGGTAAACTTCCCCCTTCTGTTGAGATATGCAGATTGTTCAGCACACTTCAGCATCAATTACACTTCAGTTTAGTTTTGCTTTTAAAAAAAGTTCACATAAAAATACAGTTCATGTTTTGTGGTATTCTCTTAAGTATTTTATACCCTTTAGTTTATCCACATAGAGACTACTTCAATAAATCAATCCACACATTCCTCCTGCTCAAATTATGAAAGGGAAAATGAGAAAACACATTCTAGGGTAAGCAAAATGGTAACTTGAGGGTGAAGTGAAATTGCTGCCTGTATGATTTGGAAGACAGAACACATCAGTGGTGTCGTTCACTTCTACATCTTTGCAGTGTGTGTGTATCCAACAACACTGTTCTGAGGAGCTTTCTCTAAGCAAACAACCACACACCCACTGGCCTTTGCCTGATCTGGAGAGGGAGGTATTTTCACTTAAAGAGTGACAATAGCTCTCATTTCTGTTCCTTGTAACCTTCACAAAGTGTCTGGAATCTACTGATTGATTCCCTTTCTGCTTAACTCAGCTCTGAAGCAACTGCATCCATGTGCAGAAACAAAAATCTACCAGACAAGCTTGCACATGACTTGGAAGAGAGGCACAAGACTAAAGACCAGTTTCCTCTTAATAGAAAAGAGCTGTTGTTTTTCTTTTAAGAAATCTACTTTTACACTTCCCTGCACACTCCTCTTGAACGAAGCAGATGGGTAACTTAGCAGAAAGTCATCCTGACTCAGAATTATTACAGTTGGCAGTGTGGATATAAATGCCTAGAACTACAGCTGCAAACCATAATAAATAAATGAAATATGGGAAAAAGACATTCTCAAGAAAACCAGAAATTCCCATTTTACCATTATATATTACAATTTTTCCCATTAAAAGAACAAAAAGGCAGAAATCTAGAGCTCTCCCTGTCCCTCCCCCACCTTTTTCCCAGGTTTACTGCAGTTATGGAAACTCCAGTTATGCATAATGAAGCAGAAGCCATAATAGTGCACTGGGGACCAGCACAACTCCCTCAGTCTGGCCTGAACAGGATGGTCTAAACTTGCTGGCTCAGTGCTTGTGCCCCACACCAAAACCACCAAGAACCCAATAAAGTAGCAGAGAGAATAAAAACCTCAGCTCATGTTGCTCTGCAGCACACTTATCTGATTTCTGCCAGCTCACAGAATCACTGGAGTTAGTGTGTCCTTTTCTGT
Source organism: Spizella passerina (assembly GCA_013401375.1). Lineage (NCBI taxonomy): Eukaryota > Metazoa > Chordata > Aves > Passeriformes > Passerellidae > Spizella > Spizella passerina. Next base: position 20,000 of record WBNQ01045711.1, read on the forward strand.
TTGCCAGCAGCAGGAGCATCACTACAGCTGTAACATCAGCAGCTGCACTGGGCACTGTGGGATTTCCCCCCACCCACCTCCTCTTGCAAGCCAGGCTTTAGCAGCTCTGTTTACCATCATCTCCAAGGGGGATGCTGTTTCACCTAAAATCATTAGGATATTTTCAGTAGTACTGCTCTGGCATACTCTTGTCAAATATTCTTATGTGACAACAAAGACTTCTCTGTGGACACAATTTCACAGAACAATTGCAATTTGTGTTCTAGTTCTATTTTCCCCTTGATTTTTTGTTGTTTGGTGGTTTTTTTTTCCGTTCCACTTCTAATACATTCTAGCAATTATCAGCCTAATCTGTTTGGTGGTGTAGGGAAAATGGTCAAATATTAATACATTCCAATGACAATGCATATTCTGGAATGTAAAACTACACAGAATTATAAAACAGTTGGTCCTATTAAAACGACTTCCCACCCGTGAGGCCTGTACATGTGATAAAACGATTTACAACCAAGACTAATGAAAAAATAAATTTCATTGTGGGAACTAAAAAAAAATTGAGATTCTGACGTGTTTTTATGGTAATGAAGCATGGAAACAAGATCTTTCCTAACATGAAACAAACGCTTCCATATTTTAAAATGTTGAAAAGAATAAACAATGGAATTTTGGCAAATTATTTAAACATCACCTTCCTGAAAATAAACCAAATAACCAATTGTCTAGGCTTTCCCTCCTTCTTCACCTACAATTCATCTCAATCCCTTTTATTCAGAGCTGTTTCTCTGTCTCTTCATTACTAAATACTCCCTAAATGCACGAACAATGGTTGTCCAGGACACATAAAAAGCATTAATGTAGATGAGAGATATCTGTGAAATCACTGAGGTAAACTATGAGAAGGTGGCTTACAAAGATTTTGCACGTTTTGTTTTTTGCTGACTTACCTCTGATACACATGAAAGTTACAAAACTAAGGATCATCCAAAACTACAGTCTTTAGCTAAGGATCCTATTATATAAAAGACATGAAAATAAACATAGGAGAAAACTGATAACAAAAGGGCTACTTCCATACCTAGGGGAATGGTTCCATAATGGAAAACCATTATAAGCAGAAAGAAAACTAAAAATCTTTCTAAATACTATAAAAGTAAGACAGGGAAGTTCTTATGTGTCTTAAATCACAATATTTAGATGAGTTTAGCTACTCTCTAGGCTGACTCAAAGTTAAATTAGGTCCTATGTAAACAATAACATGCCATACACACTAAAGCCACAACTACTGCTGAGTTTTACTTCCACTGAGACATCCCTAAGACGGGGACTCCCTGCAGAATTGCAGACTTGACACTGCCTAGAAATTTTTCTGCAGTCAAATCAGAAATGTTTCCTCTTTCTCTCACAATCAGAACAGATTTTCCTTCATAAAGTCACTGTAGACCATTCCCAGCTTTAGTAACCTGTTCCATGTCAAGTTTCTGTCACCCTGACTGTCCCAGCTTTTTTCCCATCCTCACTATAAAAGTCTATCAAAAATCCTATCCTTGTGCATATTAATGTCCATGTTCTTCACTCCTTTTCCTTTCTTTCCATGTATATGAGAAGGAAGAAATTACTTGTTTATGCTTGGTGTTGTTTAGATTGGGTTTTAAAAATTCTCTTTGATCTTGTGTTCAAAACAGTCACAACCTATTCATTAAACCCCCGGTAAATTTACACACACTACTATATGGTTGTGGGTATGACCTAAATTAAGGTATTGATTGTAAAACATCCAAGAAAGGCTTGTTCTCCTCCACCCTGGCCAAGCACATGACCAAGGAGAAAGGATACAAATCTACCCTGAAGGTTCAGTGCTCTGTGCTGTGATTCCATCAGCTCTCAGAACCCACTGAAGCTTGGAAATCCCCCAGCCCACACAAAACACCTGTCCCACAAAGCTGTCATGGTGACTGTCCACAGCTTGTGTCTTACTGAGTCAGTGCTAACTACTAACTTCTCCAGAAAAATCACACCTACATGCATGTGTTGAATGCTCAAAGAATTTTAAAATCTGAAGAAGTGTCCCACTTCCTTCCTGACAGAAGGTAGAAACGGTAAATAATTTTCCATGCAGGAAAAAAAAACCCTAATTGCTTTTGAAACAGAGGCACTATATCTAGCTAGAAGAAAACTACTAAAATATGTATTTCTGTATTTTCACATCAGTGAGTAATTGAGAGGCTGGAATGTGTAAAGTGCAGAGGTGCTTTCTGTTCTGCATTTTCTATGTAGACTGTCACTGAGTGGAAGTACTTCCAGAAACTAATGATGTGATTGATATTTTTAACATGGCTCTCAAAGCAATCCTTTCCATTTTAGGATCTGCAGAATGTGACATTCTTCTTTTCACAGGTAAGTGTTCTACTTCACAGCTGTTTGCTGACATTTTAGCTAGCATATTCTAGCATCAGTTAATGCTGACTGATGGCAAAATACAGGAAAAGCCCACATGGCCAACATCAGAACACACATCCTAATTACTTGTTTATCCTCAACTGTGTACATCAACCACTGTAACTGTGAACATCAACCACTTCTAGCAGTCTTGGAAATCTGGGTCCTTCAAACAACTGTAATTATCTTTTCAACTTTACCCCATAACATCACTCAGTGACCAGGCCTAGCCCACACCAATTCTTCTTAATCTCTCTAGAATTTCCATGTGAAAACAAGAGGCTAGAAAGGAGATCAGCAACAGTCTGAGCTGCAGATGGCTCTAGAGAAGCTGGTTTATACCAATTCACTGCTCAAGTTCCCAGAGTCAGGGCAGACCCCACTGCAGTCTGGGAACTGGAGAATTACTGCATCTTTCTCCCAAAATGTGTTCATGTGGGGACTCATGTATGGGACAAGCACAACGTTTCAGTGTATTTATTCCTGGAACACTCTTGGGATCTTCAGAAGAATGTGGACTCCATGAATGCTGCTGAAATACATGAGCACTCATTCACCTGTCACACTGAATTCCTCTTCCAAAACTCTGTCTAAAACTCATTCTAACACTCACCATGAGAAATTAGTTCATTCTGCTTACAGAAATCTAAAGGCAATTAAGATTCAGGTAAAACCTAAAATTATAACCACGGCATTGATCATGCATGATACCACAGAAAAATTCTATGTAAAGATTTTCAGGTCCAGAGAGCAAAAGACCCACAATGTAGGGAAAAAAAAATCCTTAAGAAATGAGGCCCAGACTCAGAAAAAAAAATTAGATACGTAAAGACAGACTTAGGTATGTAAACAGAAAATTTTCATTCTTAAATGCAGCTGGTTCTCATGACTGGAAAGCATTTCTACTAGAAGCTTCCCTCACAAACACACTTCTTGAAAGGTTTCAGTCTTAAACAAGTGGACATCTTAGCATCTCTTTCAAGTCTAAACTGCCAGCAAAAACCATGTCACATCATCAGGCTCTCCATTAGCAACCAGAGCTTTGACTCAACAATAGTTCAGCTGTAAGAACATGAACCTAGACAGGGAAGATCTGGATTTCATCGCATTTCTGCTAGAGGAGATTGCAATTAACATGTCCCCAAGCTGCAGGCTGGCATGACAGGATTCTACACCCCTTCTGTGGGAGTGTTGCCATTCCTCACAAAATCATTAACAACCCATTGGATGAAAGAAACAGAGCATGAGCAAGTCCAGCTTTTGAACTTGAAAGTCATGCTCAAGCTGTGGAACAATCTGTGCTCTGCATTAACCATGCTGAGATAAAACACACATTAAACAAAAAGCCTTTGGTGTAAGAGTTGGCACCTAGATGTCTCCTCTGGAGGAACCAGCACACCAAAAAGGGAATTCTGCTCCAAGAACAATGTAATTCATTACTGCACACTGGGTTGGTTCTAGGCTTTCATATACTCCTCAATGCAAATCTTCAATGAAAAAACATTCCAACAGAACTTTTCCATCCTGTACCTACCTTCTATTAAAAATTGTATTTTTCAGTAAGTAAAGGGGACTTATTGAAAAGAAAAGAACAATAAAAACTGTTGAACATCCAAATTCCATTTTTAATGCCTGCTTGGTAATATTTACTTTTATGGAAAAAAACATAAAAATTGTTGCCTTACTCTCTATTCAACAATGCAGGAAGTATTAGAAATGCTACAGTCAATTTTAGATTGGCATTAGAATAATTGGTTTTTCCAATGGAAAATTCTAACTTCACTACTTGTGCTCTTACAACTTTGCTAGTGTCCTAGGTTGACTATATGATGCTTTTATCCTTAATTGTCTTGTTCTGTTTATGCTGAGTAGCGAGTTTTGTACCTTTAAGATCTAGCTAGGTATCACATTATTACAGGATAAAGAATTACATGCAAAGACTAAATACAGGGATGTTAACAAAATGAGTTTCAGAATTATTCAGTTATTTTGGAATGCAAGTATTCCTCTTTGGGGATTCCCATCACTGCTGCAAACACATGCACAACACATGTAGTGGGTTTTGGTTTGGATGGAGTTAATTTTCTTCATAGCAGCTCCTGCTGTGCTATGTTTGCATTTGTGAACAAAACAGTGTTTGTGATGACAGGTTATCAGTAAGTAGGGCTTACAAAGCTTCAAGATCTTTTCTGCCTCTCCCCCCATGGCACCAGGGCACAGTCTGGGGGTGCACAGCCAGAACTGGCACCCACCAAGCCAAGGGAAACTCCAGACCATCCTGCTCAGCAAGAAAAGCTGGGGCAGCAAGGGGGGGGGGGGTCTCAGCTGCCTTCTGGGGCTAACCCACAACAGCAATAATATAAATATTTATATGTACACATGTATATATATGAATTGGATACTCTAGATCTTTCTAACTTCATGCTCTATTGACATTGTAAAAATGAAGCAGCTTTGCAGAGCCAGTAAAGGTGGATTAAATATGATTTGAAGATATTATATTAGATTGCAGAAGATAGAGTGCACTGCATCAGAGTTGTTTTTTTAATATGCAAGCAAAAAGCTGCTGTCATCAGGCCTCAGCTTTAATCCTAACATTTTATTCAGCATTAATTCCTAAGAGGTTCTGACTGTGATGACAGTGATAAAGAATTAAACTGTCACGGCAGTTTACAGGCTCTCCACAGTTTATGCATTCCTCAAAAGCTTTTCATACTTTGATTTTAAATCAGCAATTCCACAATTACAGGTACCTTACTAAAGTGTTCAGTCCCACAGCTGATGATAGAAATGAAAGAGATTTCACATCAGAAGTTCACATAAAACAGGAAATGAACACCAAGCTTAGTTGCTCAGCATTTATAACAATATCCACTTCATTTTTATCAATAAATCTAACAGTAACTCAGAAATAACATTTTAGTTACATAAGAAATCATGTTATGCTCATTTTCCTTCTGGAATCAAAAGCATGCTAAGCATTATTTTGCAGCTAAAAGATTTCAATTGATACTTGCTAAAAAGTCAACAGACAATTTACTGTCTGCCCACAAATGGCTCAACTTTAAGAGGGAGACAAAGTAAGACTATTTTTGTCCAGGAGGGATCCAGTATCTTGCTGAAAATTGTAAAGGCATTATTAGGTCCAAGATAGTGCCAAAAAATTGGTTTTATAAAGCTTTTAATTCCTAGTGAGCTGAAAAATTTTGCCATGAACAAATAGTGGTATAAACATATTTCATGGCTTAGAATGGTCTTTGGTGACTTATATTTCAAAATATTACTTCTATTTCATTTACCACCTTTAAGAACCACAAAAGCTATTTACACAGAAGAATACTAAATAGCTAGGATTCCCTTACTTTCAAAAATAGCTTCTAGTAAAATGATTAGAAGCATAAGAAAACTGTAACAGCATATGATTTTTTATCTATATTAAATAATTAAAACACCAGTAGTGGACAAAAAGAGTGTTCAAGCTTTGCTTCCTAAGCTCATTCTAAAGGACTATATTTAACATCACAATTAAAATTGCCATGCAAAGATACTGGGTTGACATATGGAAAACCAGAATTGTTTTATGCATATACAAACATCCCTCACATTTCCAGCACAATGGCTGTTCCAGCAGTGTCTCCTGGTGCTGGATGCTCAAGATGAAGGAAGAAGCTTGATGTGTGCTCACTGTGCTTTCCTTTCTTTATCACTTCAGTACTGAGCAATGGGAAAGGACACACACTCGAGGGGATTACAGAGCTGAGGTCCCTAAAGCAGTGCCTCTTTCAAATAAAGCATTTTCTGCTCTCTGCACACAGGGCTCAGAATCAGTAACTCAGCTTGAAAAAGGTCAGTGCTTAATGCAAATTTCAGTGAAAAGTACTGCACGATTTGCCCGGGAAGCATCTTTGGATACTTCTATGAGGAAATGAAGTGTTTTCCAAACAGGAGTTATGCACACACTCCCCAGGAGAATTATATCAACTGTCAGTGCTCCTGACTCACACCTCAACTACAGCTGAAATCTTGATGCACCTTTAAAAATCTTTGTCACTGAATTGACCTATTTGTCCTACAGTCTGTATCCACATCCACAAATAATCTTGCAGAAACTTGAATTGGGAAGTCTAAACAGCACAAATGTTCATATCCTATGGACAGCTAAGCTTTTAAATTCAGTTGATCCTTGCTTTGAGTGTGGTTTATAGGAAAGACTAACCAACGAATCATCTGATTTAAATGGAAATCAGCTTACTATTTTCTTAACACTTGCTCTAAGGATGACCCCATGCTTCCAAAACATAATTTGATGAAGTCCAGACACAAGCATGTTTTTTCTTCTGTCCTCTGGGCTGCTGTGATTACCATAAAAAAGACCTCCTAATCCCATTGAGAACAGAAGATAAGCTGCTCACCAGTAAAACCACAAAGTTCCAAGGAAAACCCAAATCAGTAGAAATTCATGGAAACTGAAGGAGGTGGCAGAGGTAATGAGGAGGAGATAGAAGGAAAACTTCTGGTTCTGAACTTGAACTATTTTAAGAGGCAGACCTACTCTTTCAAGCCAATGAATAGTCACAGACACACAGAATTTAATTTTCATTTAAATTTCATTTTGGAAGAGTAAAATGAAATTGAATGTGCTGAATAATAAATCTACTTTTTCCTGTGTACTTTAATTAGTAATATAAATCATAAGAAATTAATAGAGCAGGATAGGTTCTGCAGTGGGTTTCTGCCAATTACCCAACCAGCATTAAGACTAAGATTAATTAGGTTAGATCCAAATATATGTTATTCTAGTGGTGCTAAGCTGAACCTGAAGGAGTTCTAAAATCATGAAAACAAATGTAGGAGGTCTGCCCACCCAACCCAGCTAGTGCTGTTGTGATATTTTGGGTGAATGTTCATCTGCTTTTGCTCAGAAGCAGAAGTCAATGCAGTGAGCAGCTGGAATTGCTGCAGACCATGGGACTATGAACACAGGAATTGCCAGGGCTGGACACACCCTGGGCTCCCAAGGGCTCCCACTGTCACTGGCATATTGTCTGAAAAATCCCCTTGCCCAAAATTCTTCTCCTGGGAAGCTGAGAAGCCTCAGAGAAAAAGGAAAACAATAATTATATTATTTGCTTCTCCTGTGTTTTGCTACTTTGGAATGGGGTTGGAGATTCTTTATCCAACATGTGAATTGTTTTGACTTAATGACCAATCACAGTCCAGCTGGGTCAGGGCTCTAGGAGGAGTCACAAGTTTTTCATTATCATTCTTTGTAGCGTTCTGTCTGTATCCTTTCTCTATTCCTCAGTATAGTTTTAGTATAGCATTCTTTAATATAATACAGATCATGAAATGATAAATTTGCCTTCTAGAAACATAGAGTCAGATTCATCATTTCCTTTCTGCCACAGGGAACCCCAAAAATACCACACTCCTTTGCTGCCACCCAGGGCACGTGCTCACCTGCTGTGACACAGCTGTCACACAGCCCCACTGAGATCACCAATCTGTTTCTGACCCTGGACCCAGGCACTCCTTCAAGAGAACTTAAAAGCCTTCTGATCCCACCCAGAAATTAATTACTGACTGAAGGAATTCCCAATTGCTAACTGTGGTCCATTGAGAATTCCCTCCATCTGGCCCCATACCTCAATTTCCCCTCCTAAACCATATCCTCTGGTAAATACTCCTTGCCTGCCCCTGGTGATATTTAACTAAATCCTCCTTCTGGCTCTACCTGGTGTACAAAACATTGCACACAGTCAAGATGTACACTTACCCAAAAATGTTTGGGCACTGAACCTGGGAAGTGTGGGTGCACTGAAGACCAAAACCCCAGCTACCATCAGCAGAAGGCTACTGCACAAGATGCACACCCACTGTCAGCTTTGTGACTACTCAGAAAACAAATCCCTTTGTACCCTACAGAAAAGAAAAATCAGTCTTGAAAAAATGTTCAGCTGCTTCGGCATGTTTTTATAATTTTCAATTAAAGCAGCCATTTTTTTAGCAAACTGAAAACATGTATGGCCAAACAGACTGAGTAAATTTTACACAGGCTTACTCAAGCATGACATGCACTAGAATATTTCCAGCCAAAGCAATATTTACCTCTTCTCTCTTTTTTAGGACCCATTCCTTGTGTTTCTCTTCAGCTATCCTTTTTCTTCTTTCCCATTCTTGATTTTGCTTCATTTCCTCAAGCTGTTTATTCACTTCCTAATTAGAAAAACAGTATATATTTTAAAGCTGTGGTGACCACTTACAGCAATACTGGCAGTAGTGCTGCAGTGAAAACAATGTTAGCATTAGATTTTGGTATATTTTTCTTCATTAAGATTCTGGAAAAGAAGAATGGCAGTCAACACAAAAATACTATGAAATACAATTAACGAAAATCCATAATTTTTAGGATATTAACTGGAAATACATATTTTAATTAGGCTTTGGAAGCAATTAAATGCATCAAATCATTCCTCAGTTTATTGAAATGCCTTTTTAGTCAGTAGACTCTTAATCTGCAGCAGTACTTTCCTACAATATTTAAAATTTAGCATGCGTACTGCTCTGCACTGTGGATGCTATGAAAAGCAAAGCGAAATATTATTCACCTGTGATTATTAGTACCAGAACTACTAGAACTTTAGGGCTTAACCTAAGGCTTACTAAAGCCAAAATTATTGTAGATTCTAGCAAATTTTCAAACAGGAGTTTTAATTTGAGAGAAGAAATTTTCCAAGAATATTTATATGACATACAATATATATGCAACCATTTGTATCTCTCCAGTGAAATTAATAAAGACAAAACATAACTAAGGAGACAACTGAGATGTCCACCTTCTCCAACAGTAACATTAAAACAAAGCATTAATTTTCAATGAAAACTCATACCTTCAAACACAGACAGATGGAATTATTTCCATGAAATTGATTTTATGGTGCCTACATTGCAGTCAGTTTCAGAGAGAGCCCCTTTCTTATGACATAGAATTTCAGTTTAGTAGGACATCAACAGAAGCTTACAGAAAGCTCAAACACCCACAATACAGACACAATTTCAAAATACAGTTGTTGCTGTATTGAGGCAAAGTTACTCCAAACAACATCTCTTTTGAGTTCCAAGACACCTGTATTGCAGGGAACCTGGTTGCTGTAAAAGCTGATTGTCACTGCCATATTTTCTGAAAAATTCCTTCACCAGGATTTCTCTTCCTGGGAAGCTGAGAAGCCTCAGAGAAAAATGAAAATAACATTATCTCATTTGCTTCTCCTGTTTTGCTGCATTGGAATGTGGTTTGGAGATTGTTTATCCAACATGTGAATTGTTTTTACTTAATGACCAAGTGTTGGGACTTGGGAAGAGTTCACGGGTTTTTCATTAGTATCTTGTTAAACCTTCTGTAAGTATCCTTTCTGTATTCTTTAGTATAGTTTCAATATAGCATTCTTTCATATATAATACCATAAAATAATAAATTAGCCTTTTAAGAACATGGAGGTACATTCTCAATTCTTCCCTCATCCTTGGGACCCTGAAAATACCACAGCTGATGGCACTTTGAGCACCTTACGAGACCCAACCTTATTCCACTCCAAATGTTGATCCACCTTTTTGACATGCAGGGACAACTTGGTACTAATGTCAGCAAAAGATCTGAAACTTCACTGTTGTTTCTCAGGATATCAGTTTAGAATACTTTTATAATGCAAACAGAGCAATATTTTTTGGTATAAATATCACACATTTCATTCTCTTCTGGCATCTTACAAAAATGTTGATTATATCACACTGTCTTGCTGCAGTTTAACATCAAATGTTTTCAAAATCTTACAAATGATATGGCTGTTTTGTACATGGCCTTAAGTAATGCTTGTTCTATGACTGTTCTTAATACTGAGTTGAGAGACATCTGCTAGCTTACATTTACACTGCCAATCCAGGATATAAATGGGAAGTCATGAAACATTTGGTTCATGTGGATTAACAGATCAAAGCATATTCCTCAAGCTTAACAAACTCCTTTGGAGTACTGCTGACCTGTAAAATTCTGTTCCTGAACCTTCCAGTGGTAGGTGTTCTATAAACAACATGAGGTAGCCCACATAAAACTTTACAGACAATCCCAGAAAGGCTAGGAAAAAATTCAAGGTCAAATAGTTAATCAGTAACTAAAGTGAGAAATTATCTAACTTTGATGTGATTGTTCTAATCACTACCCAATACTTCCCATTTGATTTTCTACAACGGCATCATTTAATCAACTGCAAATACAAACAGAGTAATCAGGAAAAGATAGGGTGCTCTCACTTAGTTGTGTCCCAGCCCTGGTTCTCAAGAACTGCTCATCTACAAGGGGGAAAAAGATAGAATGAGGGGAAAAAATGCAGCAACAGGGATCCCTTTCCTGGGAAAGGCCACCAAAGAGTTGTAAAGTTACGTGCTGAGTGGGTAACAACATTGTTCCTCAAAACTGAGTAGTTTGGCATTCTTACAATCAGCACACACCTCATTTTCTTCTACAACCTACATGCAGGCCTATGTACCCATGATGAAAATTAAGGCAGTAATTATATAAATGTTTTAATCTTCTAACATGGAACCATTACTTGACAGTTGGATAAACAAAATATTATACAGCACCAGTTCAATGAAGTACAACATGCAGCAAAAGAAAATGCACATGACATGACTCACACCAGCACTGACAAACACAAACACTATGGAGGCCTAAAACACTGCAAAATACAAAAGGAAAAAAAAACAACTACTCGTGTTTCCACAACCAAGGAAAAGAAAATCCTGTGTCTGCTCTCTTCTGCTGGACTCATACTCAGAAGAGCTGGATGTCATCACCTCTGCAGCTTGAGCCTGCAGGCGGGCACGCAGCTCCTTCTCTTTGCCAATGAACCACTCTTCCCATGGTGAAAGGTTATCTTTCCAAGGTGACACTTTTCTCTCTTCTGCTGTTTCAGAGTGTTCAGCCCTCCTGAATTAAAAACAAGAAATAGAAGAGAGTATTATCTATAATGGATTTGATTGAAAAGTTAAAGTGCTACTGTCTTGAAAAAGTACTTTTCTTTCATGGCATAATGTGACAACAATGACATAATTTTTCTACTTGTTTAGTAATCTCCCTAATGGATAAATGGCATTTATAATGCACCTCTGACCACCCTCCTTACAGTCTACATTTCTCTTGCTAAACTCTAAACTGTGGAACAGATTCAAACATTACCTTTTAGGAACTAAACTAAAAGAATACCCATAACATCAAAGTGTCCCTTTGCTTCTCACAGATGGAAGCCAAAGAAAAACAGAGACTTAACATTAATATCCTGTCTGTGGTCACAAGAAGCTCCACGTATCCAGTGGTCTTTAGCAGAAGCAAAGCAAAAGCAGAGAATGCTATTTTCTTTGTTCAACTCTTACACCAGTGGATTCATGGTATCAAGCAACCTCAGCATTAAGAGTCCATTCATTATGAATCCATCTGTTCAATCCAAGAAGTTTTCCACATTAAAACACTTTCACAGGAAATGTGCTTAAGAAATACAGCCAGCATACAACACTTGATGGTATTATACAAGGTTCAATTAGACATTTAATAGGATACCTTATGTAAGGCACTCATGAATAATGGAGCATTACTAGCCCCAGGTCACAAGTATCTTTTATAAGATTCTATACATGTACTATTTCATAAGTAACACAGTATATTAGGGTCCAAGTCAGCAAAATTTGAAAACAGGTAAAGAAATTTCTTTAAAAGATTGCTTCTATCTGCCACAGAATTTTTTTCCTGAGAACAAAGCAATGAAACTAGACTTTACTATTTCCTGTGGATGTACAGGCTCTGGAAATACCTACCTACATACATATTCCACTACAGTGAGGAATTCTGTTCACTGAACCTAAGCTACACAAGAAGCATCCAACAAGCATATTAGGCTAATGCTGCAGAAATAAAATTTGTAAATGTAAGGCATCTGTATTTTATCAATCTAAAAGTACAATATAGTCATGACACAGCAGTACTCCAACACTCAACTGCACAACATTTTCTGTCCCACTCATCTTCAGAGTACATTTCTGTGCTAGAAAGCATTTGGGGACAAAGTCAGTGTTACAGAGTGTGTCCTACTCTTCCCTGTTGTTTTACCCATGTATGTTTGCACTAACAGGATTTTGCTGGACAGCTCAGGGTGACTGATTCACACTGAAACTACCTGGAGCAGGTTTATTTCCCCAGACAAACCCACTTTTACGGTCTGAAATGCAAAATAACACAACTGACAGGGACAACCCTGTCAGTGCAAGGACAGAAGCAGCACAGACCAAAGACTCACCAGCCCCACACATTCTGCTGCACTCCAGGGCTTTTATGCTGCAGCATTAATAAAGACCAAAAATTTAACAGAGGCAGCTCTTAAACACATACATATAATAAGAGATGCCACTTAAGAATAACACATTTTGTAAGAAAATAAGTCTCTGAAAGTTCATTAAAGGACAAAAGAATTATACATTCACATTCTGGAAAAAAACCCGTAACTTTGTACAGACTTGACATTTTGGGCAGGGATATTTCCTCAATACATTCTTTTGCTTTGTGTGATTTGCATTATGGCACCTAGTGGAACACAACTGACAAATTAAACCAACTGTAGAAAAGGTACAAATAGGAGAACAAATAAATTAGGAAAAACAAGATTTATTATGTCTTTTCTTGTATCAGTACTAATGAAATTCAGGCTGTCAACTTCTCAAAAAAACTTATTCACAGTAATAGATTAAAAGCTTACTGCAGACAAGTAAGAAATAACACAAAATGAAACTTAAACTGAGGAAACCAGAAGGTCAGTATGAAGACCTGTTAGGAGAAACACTTCTCCAATACTGTGTCTAAAGCTCTCCAAGTGCACCAGAACCCAGGCTTCCTTGGTGTGCATTGCAGCCACCAGTCACACTCTCCTGGCACATCAACTATGCATTTTAAACCTCACACACCTTGAATTTCACAGGACCATTTTCTGAAATTCTAGCAGTTATGAACTTCTTCAAAATAATCAAAGTAATAAACTTCTTAAAATAACCCACGCTCAAGTGCTTACTTACATTTAGCTGTAAGTAAGTATCTTAAATCAAACTAGACACATTTGGCATTAGACCTAAGTCTGATTAACAGTGAACAGTGATTATCAGTTGCTGTATATTCACTAAGGTGACACATCAAACATAACACTGGATCTACAAACGAAAGCATGAAAATGCCTAACAGCATTAACAAGGCCTTGCTTTTACCCTTTCTTTTCTGCAAACATTGAGTAGCTGCTTCCAGCTAATTTTTGTGTTGTTTTAAGAGGAAACAGCAACAATATTCAGAGTGCATGAATACATGGGGAGCTGAATAAGAAATAGTTTTTCATTATTATAATACTGGTATCTTGGTAGCTACAGACAGAAGCTGCCATATGAACACAAGGTAGGCACTTAGTGCAGCACAGCAGCAGTGTTACCCAGCAGCACAGGGTATATTTAGCCCACTGTTTAGTCATGTGAGAAATGCCTATTTTATGATTGGCTTTTTGCAAATATTAAAATGAATATTATATGTGTTATGTTAGAAAGTTATGCTGTACTAATTTTCTTAACTAGTGTGTAAATATAGTTTTAGGTTATAACATAATGGCAAAATAGAAACTATGCTATGTAAGATACTTTTCTTAAAGAAAGGATTCTCACCGAGCTAGCAGCCACAGGACACCCAAATCTTTTAGAGAAAAAGAATTTATTGCTCCATTATCAGAAGAAATGAACTTCTTCCTGCCTTGCTCAGCCCTGAAGAGCTGTCAGGATTAAGAAAGAGTTGACACTGACCAGACAGAATCATGTATGAGGGGTATGAATATGCAACAGGCTGTTGTTTTTAAGGGTTAATCCTCTGTTAACATGGGTCCTTTCTCAGGCTTATTTTGCCCAGTAAAAGGTACCCAGGCTATCCGTAACTCTTTGTTCTTATTGTCTTGTATTGTCCTAATCTCAATTATTCAAATTTTTTTTACTCTAATTATATTACTATTTTATAACCATTTTATTTCCATTAAACTTTTAAAATTTTAAAAACAAGTGATTGGCGTTTTTCACAGTCAGACTGCCAGCTCAAGCCCTAAAAGTGGCCGTGTTCAGCTGCACCTCAGTGCTGCCAGACAACACTGCAGCAACAGGCCCGAGTTGGGAGCTGTTCCCAACAGCCCCTGAAGCTGCAAAGACGTGCTGCAGCTTGAACAAACTGCAACAAACTCCAAAGGGCACAAATAAAATTGCTCCTTGGGAATAGTATATAGAGAGAGCTAACAGAAAAACTGAAAGAAGGGACCATAAACCGGCTGATTTCTTCACTCAGAAGCTACTGGTTACACTTGAACACTCTTTCCCTGGACTTCTAGTACCTTTTTCAAGAAATGCTTTTGAGTGAATTGTAGTGTGGTCCATATTCCTTCACTGCTCTCCATGGAAATTTGAGAACCCTGCTGGAAATCTGCACCCCGTGAAGCTCTGCTGTCCTTCCTTTACTTCACCAGCACTTTTAGTTCAGCTGAGCCTCGCTAGCTACATTCGTCCCCAGTCAATGCACAAATCTGTGAAGTTTCTACCGTGAAGCTATTTTCCAGATTAGGATCGGCTCTCCCTGCTCTTCCCCCTTCTATTGTAAAGGGAAGAGGAATTATCCTCCTGTCAAGCCAGCGAGATCCCAAGTAAAAAGAACGCATTTTATGTTTGCATATAATTAAAATGGAGTAAGATTAAGCCGCCGGAGCAGGAGCTGTGCAACGCTTACAATACAAAACTGACTGTGGACCCAGCTACATACACTATGCAAAACAACCCTACAGTCTGCAAGCACTTTTAAATTAAGGCAGGAAATACTGTAGCCTGTAAAAATACTCATGTGTCCATTGAGAAGACTTTCCAAAACAATAAAAAGGAAAAAAGCTCTTAAAGCGCTCATCTCCAAACAAGGCTATATTTATGTAAAATAATCTCCTGTATCCAGCGGAGTACAAGGGCAGAGCCCGGTCCCTGCCGCGGGGGTTACCTACGGCCCGGCGGGCTCCGGGAGGCTCCGGGAGGCTCCGCCCGCGCCGGGGAGCTGCAGCGGGACGGGAGCGAGAGCGGCGAGCCCTCCGAGGGGCTGGGGGAGAGCCGGCCCTCAGCGGGCGAAGGGCTCAGGCCGATGGCCCCGCCGCTCATGGCGGGGGCCACGGCTGGCACCGGCAGCGGAGGGCACAGGCGGAAGCGCGCACCGGTTACCGACAAGGGCGGTTACCGACGGCAGCAGGGCGGGCTCCGGCAGGGGCGGGCTCCGGCCGCGCTCCCGACGATCCCCGCGGCTCTGCCATGGCCGCTCCCTCACGGCCCCGCTGTATGCGGCCCTGAGGCACTGCCTGGGGTTGAGAACGGCGGCCCCTGCCCCGCTGGTGGGCAGCGAGCCGAGGCCCCGCAGTGCTGGAATGTGCCGGAGCTGCCCGCCTGGCACCGCCAGGGCGAGCACTGACACGCCTGTGCTGATCCATAGCAACTCGTCGCAGCTCTTTATTCCTCAACGTTTCTGCGCACGGACCAGTGCAATAAACAGGGACCGGTAACCTCATCTGCAGGTGGCAAGACACCTGGCACATCACAAGGAGGCATCTTAACATTCAAACACTCTGTAATTATACTGGCATTCAATTGCAAGATCCCATTTCAGTCTTCACAGTTACTATCTTGTTTCTGATTCAAAGTTCTAAGCTTGGTTTTCATACACCTCTGCTAGGAAAATGGTGTTCTTTGCCTTCTCATCAGTTAATTTTCCACTGAGTCTACAACTCTATCTGAAATAGATAGGTTAGATTATATATCTATATAGATATTCCTATCCTTGTTTTCCACTACATTCTTTGTCAGCCTTCTATTTGGGTTCCAAACCCCAGGAACACTGTTCCCCTTCATTGCTTATGTTGGGCCACCCTTGTCCTCCCCTGTCCCCTCCGCCCTTTCAGCTATATCTTAAGTAGGATCAGCAACAAACATTTGAGCAACCAAAGCTTTTCATTACCTTCAAACTTCATCAACCAAGGAGATAACTTGGTTATCTTAGCAGTTAGTAAAATTTCCAGCAGTTGGTAAAATTTCATAAAACTTTGAGTAAATTTGCTGTGGCTGACTAAGCAGAAGCATTACTGATATTAACATGAGGTACAGAAGTTTGAAAATTAGTGTAAATTTGGCTGCTGTATTAATTGTTCTTGTGGGGATTCTTCAGGTGAATTTAAGAAGAAATGTATTTTTAATTGGATAGGCAAGTTGAAAAATAGGAAACAGTATTGGAAATGCTTTGTCTTAATCAGGAAAATCAATTGTGATATCTGAGGCAATTGACTTGCCATAACAATTGAATTTCAGGAGCTGAATGATACAAAAAGGTTGTCAACTCTATACACCCATTATCACCACCAAAAATGAGTGCTGTGAGTGAGGGAGGAGACATCTCAATGCCATCATTAACAGTCCTAAAAGATGCCTAAAATTATCATACTGGAAAATTTTAAGAGGGGATATTTGGTTGGGCTGCAGACCGACAGGCACTTAAATCTGTATTTTCTCTGCCAAACAGGCTGCATCTCTCCTGTCTCTCAGGAGCACTTCTCCCTCCCTCTTGCTCTTTGGAACCCTTCACTGCCACACAAAACCTTACTAAAATGGTAGTAGCAAAACATTTGGCCAAACAATGTGTGGTCTGAGCAAGATAAAGCTCACGGTGCATAAGACAACTGCTGAGGCCAAAACCAGGAACACAGGAACCAGGAGCACAAGGACAACCAAAACCAGGAACACCAGGAACCAGGAACACAGCCACAGACTCAGAGGGAGAGGCAGAGGTGGAAGGGATTTGGGAATTCTCCCTTCAGCTGTGGAGCTTCTGCATTTGGCTTACCATTTCACAAGGAACTGCACTTTTAACAGGCTGGAGAAATAACATTATGGGTCCTGTAAGAAAAGAACACATGTTATTGCATTGCTGATAAACATAGAGAACTGTTTTCTAGCAAGCTGAAAAACACGAAAAAAGGCCTGAATACATCTCTGATCTAAGTACCCCCAGAATATTGAATACATCACTATGCACCAAACTGATGTGCATGATGCTTAAATAACTCCATCCAGTTGTGGCAGATTGTTGATTGTTATTGTATGATTATCATCAAATAAAGAATCAAGTATGATTAGCCAAAGTATCACACAAACAAATTATACCCGTTGAAATAATATGATGATTCAAGTATTGCAGACAACAGAACATCACTAGAATCTAAATTTCATGCCAAGTTACAACAAGAAGAATATTTGAAATTGGTCTGAATTCTTAGGACACAAGTTACACAATCCAATGCCTCAGCTTTGTTCAACACAAATCACCTGTGGTTTTACAGGCACTTTTATATATGTGCTGCATTCAGCTGAGAAATAAAAGCAGCATAAAAGTTGTTCACTCCATGGCTACCCAAGCACCGTGAGCAAAGCTCCATGTCATGGCAAGCAGGAAAACCTCAGCTATTTCAACAGCCTGCAGACCAAGGTAATTTTAAAACATCTCAGGAAGGTCTGAAAACCTTCCCTGACCTTAAAGCCCATCTCACAGTGAAGAGTGGCAACAATCATAAATGAACAGGAAAAATGAAAAGCCTGCTGTTGTCTCAGTGAATTGAGGAATTGTGGAACTCATTGCACTGGGCATCTCTTCCAATGGAGACCTACATCACCTGGAATGGCCAGAAACTCTGAAATGGATGTTTCAAGGAGAGGCAGCAGCAACTTTGCCAAACACAAGCATTTCACCTTGTCAATTCCCTTCTAATCCTGTTACACAGAATATGAGAATTTCTCAGGATGCCACAGCAGGTATTTGGGAAAATAGCTTATATTAACATAAAAAACCTTAGCACTGGGACAAGCTAGTGGTGTTTATGCACTGAGAGTGCCCATAGGGAGGGTGGCAAAAGCCAGTTCACCCTTTGGGGAATTAAAGCATTGCTGCTGGAATGGCAGAAGCACTCCAATTTTGAAGAGATGGGAAAACACAATATTGTTACTATTCCACTTACCATTGTGCCCAGCTTGTCAAGCCAGCTCCACAGCCACTGTGCCCTAGTTAACACAGGAAAGGTATGAGCCCAAACAATGTAATTTGGTTAAAAAGCATTGAAACAACAATCCTGCAGGTTCACTACACAACTTCTATGGCCCCAGAAGGACTGACAAGATAAATGGCATGCTGCAAGGATGGCAAATCCCCAATTCTGTAAACTGAATGCCAGAAGCAGCTGCCCTGGCAAGAATTACATGCCAACACTGCTAAAACCCTCAGGCAAAATCAAACTGCCACAATGAAGCACAGAAGTTGCCACAAACAACTGAATGAAGTGAATAAATACACACACACACACCCCTATGGTTGATACCAGTGTGCAAAATCATCGTAATTTTTCACTAAAGAAACTACAAAAACTACATTCAGTCTTTCACGGCTAGCTCACAGTCACAGACTATAGAATAAGCACTTAGAGCTATCTAGCAACAGTGAGAAAATTCAGAGTAAAAATAGCATGATGTGTTCACAGACCTATACTTTCTGTCTGCACGCTCATGCCGATCAATGTGTCTGAACAACCAAATGCTCATGACAGATTTCTCAAAGTATTCCCCAATAGCCACCCACAGTATTTAAAAAAGCATTTTACACATAAAATATCAAGAAAGCGAATTCGTATGTAACAGACATAGAAAAGATTTATATTCTAGACACAAATCAACTACTCTGAATCACTAAGCACTTTGATTTGCCAACTCTTGTCTATGAAATCGTTCCATTTTAGAAATTGGACTGTAATCTGATGAAGTCAGTCTCTGAAAACACTAGAGCCAGCAGAAGGAAACTTCTCAGTTCAACTTGATGAACACTAGCCAGGTTTAATGAAAAGAATGGGATCAGATTGCTTGTAGATGTCATGTCTAATTCCCCACTAGACATTAAGGAACACAGAAGCATAAAAATAATCAAAAGGGAAAAAAAGCTTGAAGAAAATACTTTTACTTGCAACCTTGAAGAGTAGAAAATTTGAACCAAATATAGTTGAATTTAAATCCCCTTAAGTCTTGAGATTTTCCAGCATGAGGAAAAATACTGTGGCAGGCACAGGAGCAAAGGAGAAAGCTACTTGGCTCACCCTCCATGTCAGAGCTCAAGAACACTGCCTGTACTTGTCTGCTGGCTATTTTTGTGCCTGGATGTGTAGTTCTGCTTGATTAGAGGCTGTGAAACCTGAGAGGTCCTGTATTGCTTCACTTTCCTTCATGGTATGATATATTCTCTTCCTTGCAGTGCACTGTACACATGACCAGTCCCAGCCCAGATTCTGCTGCCTGCAGATGTGGAAGGCTCTGCTTTAGAGGGACAGGGCCTCCAGACGGGAATTCCTTTTCTCTGGGGGAATGTGCAAGGGCTCTATGCAACACATTTAGGTTAAAATCACATCTTTGTGAATCACCAGCAGGATTCCCACTCAACCCAGCTGTTTTATGCTAGCTGGAGACCACAGCCCTCCTGCTTTTGAGCAGCCTTCACTTCTTTAGCTAGAAAATAGTTCTGCATAAAGTCTTTCTCTCTTTTAAAAAGCACCAGCTACTAACAGATTTACTTGCTCATTTTTGGGCTGGAATTTTCAGAACACAGGTTTGTTACTTTTGTTACTGGAAACCAGTGAGGCACTTCATATTTTGTTACCCTCAAATCAAAATTAATTCCCTATAGCAAACACCATGGTATTTCTTATGGAAAACCTTCACCGTTACTTTATACTGGAGCATGAAATATGTCCATTCACCTTCCAAGTTCTTACAGAAAACAGCAATCTGTACAGTGATATATTATCCCATTTCACATTTCATTTCCTCACTTATTGAATCATCTTCAATTGAACCCAAGTGTTAAATCAGACTCTACAGTACAAGATGTGAAAGGTAATATTGAAAAAAAACTCCTAAAAAAATTAACTCATGCTAACAGTAAAAGATCAAAAGCATTTATGTAATTAAAAATTGAAAGCACATATAAAACATACTGTGCATTGTTCTTTTAATTAAAAATATTACCCTGTAAATTGAAACTGAAGACTTAAAAATAGTAATCAAAGTGAAAAGAATTACTGAAGTATCTTTTTGTAAGATTGAAATTTCCGAGTAAATTCATAAATAAACAGTAAAATCTACAGGAAAGAAATTTTAAAAGGCAAAAGGCATCTAGGTCAAAAAGTTGCAAAGCAGCTGCATTATTTTTATAAGAGAATGAAAAAGCTCAATCTCAAAACAAAGAGCTCTCACCAGCATATTGCCACAGAGCAAGCTAATAGCCATCTCTAAGAAATTACTCTTAATGGAGGTAAAATAAGGAATACCTTTGGCAATTTTATTTGTGACCATCTCCCTGCAAAAAGGTGCTTCCCCCCAACAGCAGAAGGAAGAAAAACAACAACAGAATGCTCTCCTTGCCCTATGTTTTTCATTTAGTCAACAGCAAAGCCTTTTTGACTGCTAATGCCAGCACTGGAGCTCAGTATTGCAGCTGTGGAGAGGTCCAGAGGCAAGATGTGTGCCACTGCTGTAAGAACAGTTTCAGCTAGCTTTAGACTCTAAAAAACCACAGCAGTTATTTTCTGTGGGCACTCCAGAAGGGTGTCACTTGTTTCAGTCTGAAAACTGAAATTAGGAAGCTCTACCTACCTGAAATGACTGCTGAGGTGACAGCTCAGAAAGCCACTGGTACGCAGGTAACAAAAATCCCACAGGCTGCTAACACAGAACTGCTTTAAGGGAAGCTGTCCCCATGTGTTTGACATTGCTTTTGGAGCAACAGCAAGTGTCCAGTGGATGAGAACACCTGAGCACTGTGCCCTGGGCTGGGAGGAGCTTCCCCAGCAAAGACACAAAGAAAGTTGGTGGTTGTTATCTGGATTCTCCTGTGGCCATTGTCCACGGGTGTCACACACGAGGTCACGCTGAGAGAGGCAGGTCTGCAGCACTGCTCCTGAACAGCCTGGCTCCAGGAGCTCCTCTCATATTCCTTCCCCTCCAGCAGCTGCAAGGCACTGGGCTGACTGCATTAAAGAGTTAATTGTAGGGTAACTGAACTCCAAAAACATCCTGAGATACAGTGAAATACCAGAGCTTCAAATGGATCACATCACCTTTGTACACAGCACGGCAGCAAAGGCTCGCTTGCAGAACAGAAGAAATAAATCCACAGGTAAGAACATTGAAAACACAACAGGCTTATTTCCTTCCCCACTGATTATAAATGGCAGCTGACATTTACAGTCCTTTTTGAGAAGCATTCTTCTTACCTCTGACACATTGGCCAACAGAGGGAATGTGGGACAAGCTGGGACTCTTATACAGTGATGGCTCAAAAAACCCCCATAGTTTTCAACATTAAACAGTATAAATATGAAAATTATAATCTGTATGATTATTCAAAACATACTAAAAAGATTTCCACTCAAACACAATACACAACACCTTTAATCAAGAGATTGCTTCATAAGAGGGCTAACACTTCATTTAAGGTTTTTAACCTTTTGCATGCCAAGAGTCATCATTCTGAAATCAGATCCACTTGTAAATTGGCAAATTTCCTGCTTTTCTAGCAGTTCTTTCCTGAAACTTTCACTACATGTAGCCAAGAGCAGATGAGACATTATTTATGCTCAATAACTCTAAATGTGCACTGTTTTCAGCTTTAACTTTTGAAAAACAGAGATAAATAACCATAGGTAATCATGTACCCTTTATTTGCTTTAGTGTAACATTCCAAACTAAATGAAGATTTAATATTCATGAGTGTAAATATAAGAATTAACAACTCTTGGATGGTTTTCTTACCTTTTTACACTTGAATATTTTTGCTTAAAAAATTAACAGCATACAGTAAATATTCCTCCCATACTTTGTACAAACTACATGATTTTGATATACAAGGATCCTGTTTTTATTATAGTGACAATATACAACCACATCTATTTACAATGAAAAAAGTACATAAACCACATTTTAAACATTCTGCTACTGGCAGCCACTATTGTTTAGGAGGTAGCTTTAATTAACAAAATGAACTGAAGCCACATTTCCCATCATGGGTTCTATCAAATAACTTACAATACAAAGATAAAAATTCATTGTATGAACAGTATGTACAGTTTAATTCTCAAAACAGCAATCTAGCTTTAGATCTTAACAAGAATTTCTCCAGAGTAACTGGGATGGCAGTGGATTTACTCTTGATCTAATGTATCGTCCAAAAACCTTACATAATTACTTAATCATGCATTATTAAATTTGTATTGATCATATTTTACACTAAATATAAAAAATTGATCGCTGGTTGTACTTAAATCACTTGGGTCTCAGAACTTTAATGCTTTAAAAAGATTGCACTGATTTAGGTGAAAATCAGTGACTTTGCACAGTGTACTTCACTCTCAGTAAAGTATATTGGAAAAATGATTTTTTTTTCCGGTGCCAAATTGTGTTGCATTTTCCCTCCATTTCCTGATGTCTCAGCCTGTCATAGGTATTCCTGGAGTGCTGTGACACTGAGCAGGCTGCAGAGCACTGGCAGCCTGATGGCATAGACACGAGCTGTGTGCAGGGGCAGCTCTGCTGTCAGCCTGCACCCCTCACTACTGCCAGTGCTGCCACTCGACTCCTAATACTGAACAACTTGTGTGGTTCACCTGAAGTGATGCGCCATCACTGGCAAAATGTGTTTAACCCTACTGTTCCTGACAGCTGTTAATATTCTGATTCCAATAAATCTACAGAATATTGGATTACAAGTACTTTACTGCAACAAACTTTTTTTTTCTTAATTGAACATTAGCTAAAATACAAAACAAACACAGTATTCTGATATTGCTCTCACAGTTACATATGGGAGAATTAATCCCTTTTTTGGCCCTGCAATAAAATGCATCCTGAGATTCAATGCTGAATATACTATACAAAGCTAGCAATAGATTTTTTTGCTTAATTATAGAAAAGTCACATTAAAAAATAATTTCTATAATATTAAACAGCTGTCCTTTATATTGTGCTTTGTCGGGGGGGAAAAAAAAGAACTTAGCTCACCACCAGAAGAAGCAAAGTATGACTGCAATATGATGTGGAAACACACTATTAGCACGTAAAAATTGTATAAAAGGAACAACTATTTTGTGAAAAGAGTAAAAATATTGGGTAACAATTTTGGTTTACCAATTATTTACAGTCAGGGCAATCAATTTATTTATTTTTTTAAAAAACGTATGGCTCAAGAAGTTACTGCCCACTTCCCTTCTTTACAAATGACACTAAATAACAATTCCAAAAGTGCTTCCTGCTTGAAAGGTCAAAACAGGCGACAGTCTGCCAAACATGATACCTCTTTTATTGGAACAGCTGAGGGCAGAGAGCCTTGTCAGTCTTTGATCCTGGGGATGTTGTAGGCGTAGCGCACCAGGGGGAAGCCCCTGCTTTGGTAGAAGCAGGCACGGCCGCAGGCCTGCACTTGGTCCGAGCTGTCCGACACGAAGGAATCGTCCTCGTCCGCGTAGTCCGAGTGCGCCGACTGCGTGCCACAGTCCGACCAGGAGCCCTCCTGCCTGGGGCACGGCGCCACGGCCAGCGCCGGACAGCTCTGCGACTTCATTAAATGTTTGCAGGGCATGGGCTTGGAGAGCAGGAGCGACTCGCAGCACTCGCACAGAGCCACGCTGCCGCCCTGCAGGTGCGAGTAAATGCCGCAGTCGTAGTAGAAGTCCTGCGCCACGTCCCCCTGGGCGCCCGCGGCGATGGCCACTGCCCCGCTCCTCCTGCTCAGCTGGCGCCTCAGCACCTTCCAGTCTTCCTTGAACTTGGGGTTGAAGAACACGTAGAGGACCGGGTTCAGGCAAGCAGGCAGCGGGAAAAATATCAAAGTGACAGACTTCATGATTTCGGGGCTGATAGAAATGGCCGTGATCAGCGGTGCGAAGGAGAAGAAGGCAACAGGACAGAAGAAGATGCAGTTGGTGAAGATTAGCCAAGCCACATGCTTAATGGTGCTGGACTGTGAGTTCTCAGAGAGATCCTCCTTCTCCAAGTTGCAGTAGAGTTTAGTGTAGATAACAGCCATCAGCAAAAACGCTAGGGAATTCAGCAGCACCAGAGTTACTGTGAAACCTAACAAAGGTGTTTCTCCAGTGGGGAAGGGCAAGCAAAGGGGTGATGCTGAGTACTCTGCTTTATAAAAAAGCGGTAAGCAGCCTGCTACCAGAGCACACAGGAAAGCAAAAAATGCTGCGATTTGAAATTGTTTTTGGCGGTTGCTTTTCCCCTTTTTAATAAACTCCTTTGCAGACAAGCTCCGTTCAACAGCTGCCAACATCAGGAAAAAAATGGCACTTTCTGATGAAAAAACTGCAAGAAACCCAGCAATTCTGCAACCACTGCCAGTCTCCCACCATATGCCAAATTCAGCAAATCTTCCCCAAGATACAGCATCCAAGAAAGTTAGAATGCCAGTATAGACTCCCATAAATAAGTTAGAGACAGAAATCAGGCTTATGAACAGTTTGGAAGATGGCAATGTAGTACAGGATGCAAATATTGTTAACATGACAAGCAGGTTGAAGAACAAAGCAACCAAAAAAATAAACCAGACAGTAAGGCGAATCATCCAGCTGCCCAATAAATATTCACAAGGCTTAAAAGCACCTAGAAGAAAACAAAAAACAAACAGAAGGACAACCAATTTAGGAAAAGATTCTGCCTTAATAAGCAAGATTTTGAGAAGGTCTTAAAAGTGAACTCCTCATTAATTCATGAATAGAATACACAGCTGAACTGCTAAATAGGTCAGCTGAAAGCAAACTATTCTGCTGAAGTTATTTACTAATTAATTATGCCTGAAATAATAATTACTGCAGTGAATGGTCACTTGAGAACATTTTGTATAAACAAGCCAGCTAAACAAACTTAATTACCAATTAGCTATTCAAAATAGCTTTTATTAGTGTGACCTAAATACTTTTTTATTTTATGTAGATTTCAAACTTTATAGGAAAGGATGGCAAAAAATACAAAAGTGAATGTCCACAATCCCCTTGTAAGGGAGAAGAATCTTTTAGAAAGAACATGTTCTCTCAAAAAATTATTCACAAACATGCCTTCGGGAGTAACTTTTGGTGACAAGAAAACATCTGTAGAACAGCAGACAAATTCAATTTAAGCAGCTTTAATAGGGACAGGAATTTACCACAAGCCCTGTCCCCCAGCCTCACCACTGAAGGGCACGGTGAGCTTGAAAAGTTATATGAAAAAATTATTTTTTTCTTCTTTTTTGCCACTTAAAACAGCTTACATAATAAAAAAGTCCAACAAACAAAATAAAGGAGACAAGACAAGGAACAAAGGTCACTATTACTGCATACCCTTCTAATTCCCCTAACTGCCATTTATTCCATAGGAAAATCCTACTGATTTTAAGTAACAATTAGAAGAATTTAACCTCTCCTATATCCCCCCATTAGGCACCTCTAATAGTCCTAAGAACAGTGGCTCAGGATCCCTCCCTGCAGCTGAGGAGCACTCAGGGAGCAGATGAAAAATGCCAGCCTTCAAAGGCTGTACTGGAGTCAGCCTGTGACTGAGGGCTGGCTCTGTGCTGCACATGCCTTTCCTCCAGGCAGGGGAAAGGTAAGGACAACCCAACCCTGGTGTGGGCAGGAACAGAACTGCCAAGAATGATTCAATGGCAGTGCAAAAATCTCCCAAGGCCTAAAGCAACTTCCAGAAATTAATGAACTGACAAGAAAAAAAAAAAAAAAGAAAGGAAAAAAAAAAGGAAAAAAGGAAAAAAAACCTTTTATGTTTAAATGGTCAAGTTTCATTTTTGGGCAGAAAATAATGAAGCCCACTGGATTATCAGAAAATCAGGAGTAAAACCCCTTTTTAGCAGGTACTCCCAAGTAAAACATCAATTAACCTTACTTTACAATACATTTGTGTGACACAGCACTACCTGCTAAGCTGATCTACTTTAAAAATAAAAACAACTTCCTACTTATGAAATTTTAAAATATCAATTCTGTGCTTCCAAAAACCAATTTGAAGCCATTTTTCCAGTAGTTGTACTTGAGACAAATAAAATCCACTACCCTTTCCTGCCTTTCTCCCAAATCCTTTGGGTTAAAAAGTTACCCTCCTCTCACGCTGATATTCCCAGCCAATGCTGGGATGGGGCAAAAATTCACTTTTGGAAGGATGTTTCAGCAAACTTGAGCTCCTTGAGCACCACTGCTCAGCAATCCATTCTTTAGGCAAGGTACAAAGTGGATCTCCAGGCTGAGCAGTGATTCAGAAGTGACATGGTGGGTGGAGTATCCTATGAGCAGATGGCAGCATGGCATAGAAACTTGTTAGTACGAGAGGGATGGGTGAAAAACAAGGCAAACAGTGAACTTGTGGAACAAGCTCTTTCTTCTAGACCTACTACAGCATTTCTACCATGGACAAAAAGAATGAGCTAAAGACTTCCAAAATTTAACGATGTAACACACCATCTTAATTCTCATTCTGTAAACAGGAGATCAAAAGCAAATAAGCACCTTTAACAAATTAACTTTTAGATAATGTACAATTACATTAATATATTTGACTTTCTGACTACAGTTTTTTTTTGGCTGTGATCAAGAAATCCTTATGGTATTCAGGATACTAAAGGCAGCTAACTCAAAAGATAAACAGATTTTCATAACATAAAATAGTAGTTAGGAGAAGAGAAAGAAGTAAGACTTGGAAAGCTCCTGCTCATGCAGGAGTAACTTCATTGGAAGCATAGTGTATCTGTGTGTTCCCGTTTATGCAGACAAAAGGGTACAGGAGGTAGGGAAGGAAACCTCTGGAGAGGCAAAGGCAGAAAGCAAGAGGCACCACAGCAAGTGCTTCAGGAGCTGAGGGGAACCATGTACAGAAATTGGCAGTCTGAGTAAAAGAAACAGAAGGGCAAAAACAAAGCTGCCTAGAATGAAAATATTCATTGCAAGATCAAAGACTTGCAACACTCCTGGACTGTTCAAGCCTGACTTAGAGTAAATCTGGTACGCCAATAAGACTGTTCACTGAACAAGTGTCTTGAGCAGCTTAAGATGCTGCTGCCTGCTCCAGCCCTCTGCTCACAGTTAATGCACCTACAGCAGGGCTGGGGAACAGATCACATGGCTGCTCCTCATTCTCTCTCCTGGAAAGACATCAAGCTTCCTTAAAATCACCAATGATAGACAGCAGTTTGAGTTAAGCTTTTAAAGCACAGGCTGAACTCTCACTGAAACAGATGAGCATTCACACAGTCTGCTCCAGACAGCTCCTTGGAGAAATAAGGCAGAATTAGGAAGCAGGGCATTAGCAGACTCCAAATATTAGCATTACAGTCTTTGATTATTTTGCTTATGGAAAGAAATTTTGGTATTCTTCCTAGCACAGCTCTCCAATGAAGGGCTATGTGTCTAAAGCTGAGTCAGATCTTTGTGACTGCTCGTCCAAAACAACACTGACATCAAATCAAGTTTCACTGAAAGCACTGGAGAATTTAATCTTCTGTGTACAGAATGACTACCAGGAATCAAAGATCTAATTCACACAACTCTCTGCATAACACCATGCCTGAAGTTCAGTGTGGCTAAAGCACATGAGATTTACCTGTTGGTGGTGTACAGTGAATAATAGTCTGTCCCAATTCCTCATTTTTCTCATTTCTTAGAATATCTGCATTAGCTGTAAAAGTGAAAAACAATGTTAGTTGTAGGAAGAAAACTAAGTGAAATGGCAGTGAAGCTGCCTAGGATGGAAGTAGTTCACTGACACCTGAGCCTTGTAATAAGTGAAGCGGTTCTGGTTTGCCACATAAGGTCAAGATGCTCAGTGCAGAAATTTCCACTCACAAGGCTTTGTAACCAGGCAAAGAAAGGAAGGATCTGTGGAGCCTGAAGTAGTCAGGGGAAGGGCAAGTCCTGTCTGAATAGAAAGGCTGAAACACTGAGAACAATAAAACCATGACAGAAGCAATACCTGCAGTTTGACTTTTTTTAAAAATTACTATTTTTTCAGACAGGCAAGTCTTACAGTGTCCAGCATATCTTTCATGTGTTTGGAAGGAACATGGCACTGCTAAGCCCTTTCAGAGACCTCTTCTGTATCCCTATAAAGACTTATATTTTTCCTATTCCCTTATTCAAAGGTAACACACACTGTTATTCTAGTTAGGTACAAAACAATGCTGCTGGTTAAGTACATGAAACATTTACCCTTCTCATGATCCATCAAGGCACCTTGATCTTGGTGACTGGAATCTTCAGCATTGGAGTTTAGATAAGAATCACAACCCCAAAATGCACAGCACTGATAAGCATAAGGTACAGAGAGTGACCTGAAATACAGACAGGACAAGGAAGACCATTAAACTTTGCAACCAAAGTTAAGACTACCATCTATTAAAAATATTTCAGTAGCACACTTCAGTGCTAAACTCAAATCTTCCTTTTTCTCACAGTGGCTGATAAAAGCTGTTTCAAATTGGTTATAAGCATTTCTAATGAACTCTTGCACTGAGATAAAGGACAGATGATGTGTACAAGTGAGAAGTACAAAGATGATGATATTTAGCTCTCTACTATTCTTTCTACTCCATATACAAACCAAATGCTGATCAGGGTTAGTTTGTGGCATTGCTGTAAAAATTAAACTGAATACTAATTAAGTAAGCTAATTAAAGAGTAACTGTTTTGTAAGAAAGTTAATTCCCAGATGACCACAACCTTGTGTTACATCTTTCCTTCTCACTCTTCATTCTGTGATATCAAAAAAAGATTTCTATTTTTTGTGTGTTTGGCAGAAATGGTACATACTGTTATTCTGACAGAGAAGAAGTACATCTTCACACAGAGTTCTAAAGAAACCACATAAACAATGAGGGAACAGCAGACCAGAATCTAATTTTTTTCACCCAGGACTACAATATCAACTATCCTGAATTCTCTTCTTGAAAATATTTAGGAGGAACATCAGACTGCTTCTTCTAAATGTGCAGAAAGATGTTTGTGAGATGGAAAACAGTTCATCACTGTCTGATCCATGTCCCACAAAAATCAATTACAGGTTTCCATTTGAATGGTTATTTTTATTCTTATCATTTGCCTCCAAGAAAATATATATAAAGTATGGTGATTGTGTGATCAGACACCTGCCTGTCTGCTCCTGTTTTCCTCACTGTGAAAGACAGATGTACTCAGTTAAGTAACAAATGGAAATCTACCCAAAGCACTACTCTCAAATCAGATGACATCTTGCCTGAAAAGTGGTGGAGGATATTAAAAAAACCCAGGAAAATTATCTGTAACTGGCTTGTACACCAGAGCAGTCAAATGCTCTGAGAATCTCTGCTGGTCAGAGTGACCCCGAGATGTTTTAGAAAGTCTCTTTTCCCAGCCTGGTGGTCAAAGAAGGAGTCAAAAAGCTTCAGTTCCCGTTCTCAATGTTGTTTATTGTTTCTTATCTATAAAATTCTTTCTCCTGTCCTGCCGAGGTCTGCTCAGCAAGTCAGACAGAAGCACTCTGCCCAGCTCAAAAGGCAGTGTTGTCTTTTTATACTAAAAACTACATGTACACTATTTACAATAACTTCCCAAACCAATCTAAAAATGCCAACATCACAGCAGAAGGCGGAGGCCAAGAAGAAGAAAGGAGGAGGACAGGACACACCCAAATTCCTCCATTTTGGGACCTTGACCCCCATTCTAAAAACCCAAAAAAATCTATTTTTCACCCTGTGATAAATTCACTATCATTCTATTTAAACTCTTTTGACTTGTAATTCTTCATATAAAGGTTGGTAATTGTTTTTTCATGGGTCAAGATCAAGGGCACAGGGGTCTTGGGCTCCATGCCAAGGTCTCTGAGCCCCTTGACAAGGTCTCGAGCCCTCCAGGGCAGCCAGAGGAATTTCCTGGGTTCCCACAAGATGCCCTTTCTGCAGAGCAGCACTGAGACCCCGCAGGACTCAGCATTTGCCATGGGCACTGCACACCCTGGCTCCATTCAGCACACCCTGCTGGGCACTGCAAGCAGCCTGGGCTGTTCTTCACCAACGTACCGCAGCTTGGCGAAGTTCTTGGCTGCCAAAGCTTCCTTCAGCTCAGAATTGCCTGTGAGTTTCAGCTGGTTCAGGCCACTCAATCCTTCAGCTGGAACTGAACTGAGCTCGTTGAAACTCAGGTCTCTGGAATGTGAGTATTAACACCATGTTACAAAGTAAGTTTGAAGACCCTCTGGCCCACATTTCATTAAAGTAGGGAAGGGCTTTATCACACCAGCCTGTGGTCCAGAAATGCCTGTCAGTGCAGAGGGCACTCTAAAGAAGTGTGCCCTGCATGTATTCAGCTAACAGGAGCCTTCTTGATTCACAGATATTAAACAAATGATGAACACATCATGCGGTGGTGTTTGCAGGTCCCCAGGATGAGGGAAGAGATGAGAATCTTGACTCCATGTTTCAGAAGGCTGATTTATTATTTTATTATATTTATTATATTAAAAGAAAATTACATACTAAAACTATACTAAAGAAAGAGAAGAAAAGATTTCATCAGAAGGCTAGCACGCAAAGGAATGGCATGATAATAAAATCTTGTGAATGACCAGAGAGTCTGAGACAGCTGGACTGTGACTGGCCATTAATTAAAAACAACCACATGAGACCAATCACAGATCCACCTGTTGCATTCCACAGCAGCAGATACTTATTGTTTACATTTCGTTTCTGAGGCCTCTCAGCTTCTCATGAGAAAAATCCTAATGAAAGCATTTCTGATAAAATATGTCTGACAGCATCACTTTTAAGCTAAAAACATTTATTAGCTCAGCATCTGAATGCTAGAGAGAGGAGGTGACTGCACAGAACAGCCTACTTACAGGTTAAGAAGAGCTCCAAGAGTGATGAAAGCTCCCTTGTGGATCTGATGGATCCGATTCCTACTGAGGTCCCTGCAATGAATGCCAAAGGAGATTATTTGGCAGTTTCACCAACTGTAACAGCCACTGTACTGAGAAAAAAAGCTACGGAGCCAAATACATCATGCCTGTATCAGAAAAGCAGAACATATATCCTCTCTTCCCATTCAGCCAGGTGCAATAGCAGCCAAATTCCTTGGTAATGCAGCTGTATCCTGCTCCACCTCATCTCCCATTCCTGCTCCCTCTCCCAAGGCAGAGGCTGCCTCTGGCATCACCTATTCCCAGCATGAAGGTGCCAGGATGACCACTTTGGTGACAACTGCATCTATAGCAGGGCATGTTGGCAGAGATAGGGGATGACAACTAAAGAACACGCAGAGAAGCATCTGGTTTGACGCATTTCAAATCCAGCTCCAGCTTCTGCAGGACCACCACGAGTTATAACATTCTTCTTAAAATACTTGTCTATTTCTGGATTGTTCTTGCTGCTAACTTAATACAGCTTGAGTTGTAAGGGGAGAAGATAATTGTTTACTTATATGCTTCTCCTGAGGAAAACAGATAGCATCTCTCCAACAAATACTACATAATGAAATAATACAGTTACAATGCAAAATATTGGACCACTGAAAAAACTATCATTCTTTTAGACTTAATATTTATAAAAATATTTTTATAGGCTAGAAAAATATAATGGAGAATAGAAGGAACAGGGCTGAAACTGGCTGCTGGCCTTTTGCCATCAATCAAACTTGTAACACCAAACCCTGACATCATTTTACATGGGAATCAAAACCAGGATCTTGTTTTACTCAGCATGCAGCAACATCTGCACTCACAGGACACGAAGGGAGGATAGTCCTTGAAAGGTGTCCTCTGCAATTTCATGGATTTGATTATGCTGTAAGGAACTGCAAAGGGAAGAAGCAGAAACAGAACTTCATTAGCTGATTTCAAACAAAGGCTAACCTGGTGTCTGCTAATGGATGGCTTTAGCCTTTACCCATTCCCCCTCCCAGACAGACTGTCAAATGTTTTGCATCAGCTATGTTCATACAACCATGGAGCACTTTTTCCTGGAATCTCTGCCCAATCCTAATTCACAGCTCATTTAATTTAGAAGAAATTTTTAAGTGTGGCCTGAATTACTTACAAGCTAAAAGTAACACTTTGTGAACCCTGAAGAGTCATACTGAAATTTAAAACAACTCTCCATTCTGCATGGAGTCTTTGGGCATATTCTAACAATTCCATTTATGTGCATGGCAATACTACTTTGAAATGCAGGATTAAGCTGTGTCTTTCATTACTTTTGTATCACAGGAATAATTAAGCATTAGATAATTAAGGAAGTGGTTAAATTCTCTGTCCAGCAGATAATTCTCATGAGATCTATCTCTCAATGTCCTTATTTTTTAAAAATTTGGATCAAACACGAAGCAAAAACATCTCTAGAGATGCGGTCTCAGAATACGAAGGAGTTTAGAAAAATAAACAACACTTATTTCTACTTACATTTCTTCCAAGGTGTGGCAGCCCTTAAAACTTGGGAGGTCCTTGATATTGTTATAAGACAAGTCCCTTCAAAACAGAAAATGGGAGAAGAGTGCTTAGTTCAACTCCTTTCTACTTGAAATATGTCATCACTTGTAACTATTAAACAGATTGACAGAAAAATCATCCTGTTAGTATCATTCTGCTGAGAAACCAAGGGTAGTTTAGAGAAAAATCACAGAGGATATCACAAGCATGAACTCTACATCTCACTATACACATATCCTGAAAACATTTAGGATTTGTTCCATGAATTCAGAGTTATAATCTAAAAAATTTATTCATAACCTGCTTTTTTAGAATAAACTAAGTAATTTGCATGTGAAGCATACAAATTTGGCACCAATTTTGTTTAGTGTGCTGGCGATTGCTCAAGCAAAGCTAGGAAGGTTCAGATAATTCTGTGAAAGAATGAAGAAAAAAAATACTAGAAACAAGCAAACAACCTTAAAATTTCTATTTGCAAGGTAAATGGCTGTTAGAAAATAAATCCCACCTCATCATTTTTTCTCTCCTGTTTTTCTTCTATCAAACAGAATGTATTTTTTCTCCCCCATCTTTCAGGATTTGTTTTTGTTCCACATTTTCCTGCGTGCATCCTTTGCAAACATGGTTTGTTCCCATCCCCTAATGGTTTCTGTTACCAGTTTGGGGTTTTTTGCATTCATTTTAACACATCCTCACTGGTTTTTAT